>PVKC010023108.1:0-17401 GCA_004027635.1 Crocidura indochinensis
TATATATATATATAAACTTTTTTCTTTTTTATGTTATTTAGCATGTAAAACTGTGTATATATTTTTAAGTGACTTATTAAATTGTTCTGTTATTTCAAGTTTGTGAGTCGTATCTTCAGATTTGCTTATAATGGATTATTTCTTTGTCCATGGCTTTCTTTGCATGTAGATCAGGGATCTCAAACTCAATTTACCTGGGGCCACAGGAGGCAAAGTCAGGGTCATCCTTGAGTGCAAAGTCAGTAGTAAGCCTTGAACATTGGGGGGTGTGACCCAAACAATGAAAACAAAACAAAAAAATTCCTCTAGGGCAGGGCCACAAAATGTACAGAGGACCACAAATGGCCTGCGGACCGCAAGTTTGAGACCCCTGATGTAGATGGTGAGCAGGTCTTTAGGGGATGATCTTGGAGATCAACCTTCTGTAGAACAGTGTATGTACAGTTACTTCTACCAGACAATTTAGGGGTATTGATCAACTTGGTGTTAATTTCTTGTCCAGGAATTTCTTGAACTCCATTTCTAGAGTAGAACTCTAAAAGGATATTGGGGCCAGAGCAGTGATACTGGGGTCAGGACACTTGCTTTACACATGGCCATCCTGGGTTTGATCTTAGGCATCCCATATGGGTGTGACTGGAAAGAAAAAAGAAAAAAAAAAGCAGAAAACAACAATAACAACCTTCCCAATCAAAACCAAACCAAAATAAAACCCAACAAAATGACAACTAAAAAAGAAATGAGTGATAGTACAGTGGGCAATGCATTTGCCTTGCACTTAACTGACACAGTCCCTGAGCATTGCCAGGAATTATTCCTGAGTGTAGAGCCAAGAGCACGAGCAGGTGTGACCCAAATACCAAAAACAAAACAAAAAGAAGGCATTTGCAGTGCACAAGACCAAGTAATGGAATATTGGGATGCTTGTCTTGTTTATCTGGGGTCAGAAGTAATCTTTTTTCTGAGAGATATGGGGGGGGGGAGGGAGGGAAGAAGGAAAGGAGGGAGAAGAGGAAGGGAGAGGAGATAGAGATATGGTGAGGGCTGATATTGTGACCATCCAAGTCTTAATTACTTATATTTATTTTGACTCACCTTCAGTGATTACTCCTGGCTCTTCACTCATGAATTACTCTTGGAAGAGCTTGGAGTCTCAAATGGGATGCCTAAGATTGTATCCGAGTCAGTATGTGCAAGGCAAATAACCTATGTACTGTATTATCACTCTGGCCCAACATTGGGATTCTGGATAGAAACAGAACTGTCAAGTTCCAACTTATGTTCCCTTTTATGTATCTTGTCCTTTTGGATATTAAAAGAGAGGTAGTTTCCAAACTAAGACACGCCTATGTCAAAGAGGTTCAGATTAGTTATTATGTTGGGATAGTATGAAAAAAATATTCACAGAGGCACATGCAGTCAGGCATAGATTCAGACCTGGCATATCCACCACATACATAGATGTGTGGACCAGATTGCATCATCAAAAGACTGCACACACAGGTCACCCTCAGGGATGCAAACAGCTAAAAGTAGAGAAAGAAAAATAGAAAATAGCCAAATCAGAGTGTTTTAGAGTAATTATAAAGAATGAACTTGAAATCACTGGCTTTCTAATTAACCAGAATTGCAGTAACAGCATTTTGCAGCCCCAGCGAGCGCAGCAGCAGGACTGTTATAAATAGGGATGCTAATGCTGGCTGCTGGGATTGGATCTTGCCCAGTGGCAATTGCATGGTATTTGCACTAATGAATGGAGGTAATCACTGATTGTCAGAGAGCAGGATAATAGTAACTAAAAAAAAAGAAGTAGATAATCTGAATTAAGACTGACAGGCTTTATTTATTTATTTATTTATTTATTTATTTATTTATTTATTAGTTTTTTAAATCATTGCCCTACAGATTATAATCATATTTAGGGATGTTAGCACCTGGGACGAGTGATAATGCAATTGGTAGATGCCTGCCTTAGACAGCTGACCTGAGTTTGATTCCTGGTACCCCATCTGTTCCCTAAAGTTCCTCTAGGAGTGATCCCAAAGCATAGTCAGGAGAAACCTTTGAGCATGCTGGGTAACCCCACCTCCCCAACAAAAAAAGAAATGTGACCTTCCAATTTTAAATGAAAAGTTTGAGATTTGGGTTTGGGGGTGGGTCACACTCTGCGGTGCTCGGGTTACTCCTGGCTCAGAAATTGTTCCTGGCAGACTTGGGGGACCATATGAGATGCCGGAAATCGAACTAGGTTCCATCCAGTGTTGACTGCATGCAAGACAAATGTCCTACCACTGTGCTGTCTCTCCAGCCCCAGTTTGAGATTTTGATTACTTTATATATTCTGTTTTTTTTTTTTTTTTTTTTTTTTTTTTTTTTTTTTTTTTTTTTTTTTTGGTTTTTGGGCCACACCTGGCAGTGCTCAGGTGTTACTCCTGGCTGTCTGCTCAGAAATAGCTCCTGGCAGGCACAGGGGACCATATGGGACACCGGGATTCGAACCAATCACCTTTGGTCCTGGATCTGCTGTTTGCAAGGCAAACGCTACTGTGCTATCATTATTCTAATGACAAAAAGCAGACCAAGTGATTTTATGATTAAACTTGTAATTAACCATCTAATCTCAAATCAAAGTTGACTTTGTATCCTGAAGATTAAAAAACAATCACAGGATTTCAGAATCTTGAGTTTTGGGCTTTGCTTACTGAAATTTGTAGACCAGACTCTCCCAGGATTGGCAAAACTGGCTCTTGGGCAGGGGTCACTGGAAGCATCTAGGACAGTGCTTCTCAATTATTTTCTGTCATGCCCCCCCTAGGAAGAAGAAAACATTTTTTGCGACCCCCCCGCATGACTGTAAATAGTATCTTTATTAAAAAAACACTTTAACCTGCAAAACAAAGATATATAAAATAATTTTATTATTGTTATTATTATTTTCTTTTTTTTGTTTTTTTGGGCCACACCCATTTGATGCTCAGGGGTTACTCCTAGCTAAGCGCTCAGAAATTGCCCCTGGCTTTGGGGGGCCGGGGGATCGAACCACGGTCCTTTCTTGGCTAGCACTTGCAAGGGAGACACCTTACCTCTAGTGCCACCTCACTTGATTTTTTAATCAGAGGTGATGTCTGGATTAATGGCTACAATGAGCATGCTTTGCAATGCATAGCTTTTCAAAGTGGGGTTTGAAGCAGGACACAGCAACTCTTGGCTCCAGAGACATACAGAGACATAAACAAGGGGTTTAGCTTGTTATGACAGTGTTTGCAGAGGTCAAATGTGCCCCCCTTTACAGAGCCTCCAGGGGCGCGCCCCACTATTTGAGAAGCGCTGATCTAGGGGATTGGTAATCACAGGGTGCAGTTGTGAGGGGGGACTTTGTTCCTTAAAGAACGTACAATCTAGAACCAGGGACTTGCTTTGCATACATTAGATCCCTCCCTAATCTATCCAGGACACTACATATAATGCCTTGGGGACCTCCAGTAGTGACCCTTGAGCATTGAGCCACTTAGAAGTAGCCACTTATTACAACTGAGTATGGCCTACATCCTTACTCCCATTAAAAAAAAAAAGTAGATTTTTAGAGAATTTTTTTTTTCCTGAATCACATGGGTTAATTTTGGGGAATTTCTGGTCTGGAGCTAGTTGGAGAGCTCGTCCTTTTGGAAGAATAATTTGAACAGTAGTTAGCCAAGGACTTAGCAAACCACCACCAAGGTGCTGCAGATTGTATTTGGTTTCTCTTCTATCTTTATTAGATCTAGTACATCTTATACTATGGTGTGTGCTTTTCTGTTTTCCTTTTCTTAATGAGTTTTTCAGACCACCAATGGTAGATATTGACTTCTGACTTTCTCTGGCATTAATTTATTGCATAGATCCTTTACAACACTGGTGTTATGTTAAAAGCTGAGATGAGCAATTGCGAACCACTGATACTATAGCATCTGTGGAAAACACAGTAGACAATTAGGTCTTTTAGCATGGGAGAAGACAGCTTAACTAAACGGGCTAGGACATAAAGGAATCCTGTCATATAAAGGAGTATAGGGGGTTGAAGGATTACTGAACTGACTCTTATTATTATTTTTTTTTGGGGGGGGCACACCCAGCAGTGTTTAGAGCTTATTCCTGGCTCTGTGCTCAGGGTCACTCCTGGTGCGCTCTGGGTCCATATGGAATACCAGGGATCAAACCCTAGTCCACTGCATGGAAGTCTAGCAGTAGATTTTTAGAATGTGACTATTATTATTTAAATTTGACTGCGTTTTATTTTCCTTTTAGTTTTTGGTTTGGGGCCCATATCTGACTATGCTCAAGACTTAACCCAACTCAGAGCATGATATGGGGAACTATTTGTGGGATGTTACCCAGTCATGTGCAAGCCAAGTGCCTAAATCGATGTGTAATCTCTTTGGTTCTTTTTTTTTGGGGGGGGGGGGTTTGGATCACACCCAGCGGTGTGCAGGTGGTTACGCTCAGAAATTGCTCCTGGCAGGCTTGGGGGACCATCTGGGATGCCGGGTTTTGAACCACTGTCCTACATGCAAGGCAAATGCTTTACCTCCATGCTATCTCTCCAGCCTCCTCTTTGGTTCTTAATAGGTATCATAATAAAGAAGTAGTAGTTCAAAATGATATTTTTTATATGTTGTGTATGTAAGGATTTCAATGGGATTATTATGTTACTGACCTTACCCTGATCGGTGATGGTGATTGTGCCCTACCCTAGGGTGTGACCTGGCATTCTGCTCCCACTCTAGAGTGGTACTGCTCCCACCATTGGGTGGTACCTGATTCTGGAGATAAAAGCAAGAGTCTGTGGAAGGCGAAAGCTTTTTTTTGCTGGAACTGATGCTGACGCTTTGGGCTTCAGTCTTGTCCTCCGAATAAAGCTGATATTTTCACAAGCCTGACTGTGTGCTAGCTGTTTACCCGCCACTTCACCTCAGAACCTCTGGCAGAACAGGGTGGCAGACAAGTGCTCTGAGCTGGAGGGGAAAGACCTCATCCTCCATCCCTCCATCAGTCAGTCAACCCGATCAAGGGCTGAATTGCAACATTTATAGTATTAGGTTCAAGTCTGCCCTAGGGATTCCCTAACAGTATTACTGCCTTAAAAAGTCATTTTTGTCTTTATTATTTTCTTGTCATTTTCCCGTATTAGGAGTGTATGAAAACTGAAGTTTTTGAATAATGATTTCTTACCAGATATCTTAAAAAATAGGAGATCTGTATATTTAGCTCCATCTTCAGTGTCTCAGGTGAAGTGTATGTTTTGAGAGTATGTCTTTGGTACATAACTAGATACTTTGATTGCTCTCTTTATACAGAAATTTGATTATTTCTGTATTCTCTGTGTGTATGGTCAAAGAGTACTTTGGCACCTAGAACATGATCAACAATTATAGAATAAAAAATAATTACAACAAGTTTGGACTGGTCTTAGGAAACCTCACAGAATGCATACCCGCAGTCTCCAATACAATATTTTTAATCTGAAGACAGCATTATTATGAAGTCAATATATGGTAGAACTTTCACATGATGTACTTTGAAATCTTCTGAACACACCTTCCATCTACCATTAGTTGTCATAGTTCTTTGAAAGTCAAGAATGTATTCTTAGGGTCATGAAATAGCTCAAGTAGGTAATGAAGAAAATGAAGACAGATGGTAGCTATTTTAAAGTAGCCTTTTGGTGCTAAGTAGCACTGAACACAATACTTTGCATATAATAGGAGGATTCTTGACTCCAGTGATTTGTTGAGGCTGTTTTGTTTAAGCACGCCCTGCTTTGCTCTTGGTGGTGCTTGGGAGAACATTCCATGATGGAGGCTTCTTTTTCTTTTTGTTGATATGGTGTATTATGTTGATTGATTTACGTATGTTAAACCATCCTTATGTTACCGGAATGAAACCTACTTTGTCATGATGTATTACCTTCTTGATGAGGCATTGTATCCTATTTGCTAGAATTATGTTGAGGATCTTTGCATCTGTGTTCATCAAGGATATTGGTTTGTAGTTTTCTTTTTTGCAGCATCTTTATCTGGTTTTGATACCAAGGTGATGTTAGCTTCATAAAAACTATTTGGGAGTGTTCCTGATTTTTCAATTTCATGAAAGAGCCTGAAAAGTATTGGTAGTAGTTTCTCTCGAAAGGTTTGAAAGAATTTGTTAGTGAATCCATCAGGCCTGGGCTATTGTTATTGGGAAGACTTTTTGATTACCATTTTAATTTCCTCAGTAGTGATGGGTCATCCTGGTTCAACTGTGAAAGATTCTTAAGAGTCCAAGAATTTATCCATTTCTTCCAGGTTCTCGTTGTAGAGTTTCTCTAAGTAGTCTCTGATTACCCTTTGAATCTCTATAGTATCTGTAGTGATCTTCCCCTTTTCATTTCTAATCCGGTCTATTAAGTTTCTCTCTCTCTGTTTCTTTGTGAGTTTTGCTAGTGGTTTATCAATCATGCTTATTTTTCAAAGGACCAGCTTTTGCTATTGTTGATCTTTCAGATTGTTTTATTGATTTCCACTTCATTGATTTCTCCTCTAAGCTTTGTTATTTCCTTCTGCCTACCTATTTTTGGTTCCTTTTGTTGTTCATTTTCTAATTTTATAAGCTGTGTCATTAAGCTTTTTATATAGGCCCCGTCCTTTCTGATGTGTACTTGCAAAGCAATAAATTTTCTTCTTAGTACTTTTTTTTTTTGGTTTTGGGCCACACCCAGTGACGCTCAGGGGTTACTCCTGACTATGCGCTCAGAAGTTGCTCCTGACTTGGGGGACCATATGGGAAACTGGGGGATCGAACCGAGGTCCATCCTAGGCTAGCGCAGGCAAGGCAGGCACCTTACCTTCAGCACCACCGCCCGGCCCCCTCTTAGTACTTCTTTTGCTGTATCCCATAAATTCTGGTAATTTGTGTCTTCATTGTCATTTATTTCCAGGAATGTTTTGATTTCCTCCCTGATTCACTGGTTGTTCAGTTTTTTTATGTGTCCCTTTTTAGTTCACTTCTAATTGTGATGGAGGATTATTAAACTCAGTTTGGCCATGTACAAGGCATGCACCCAATTCTTTCTCTGTACTTTGTATTTGATCTGAGTAAAGCTTGGTTGTGGCGCAATTCTCCACCCCTCCAGCCCCCACCCCCCAAAAAAAAACACTAACAGAAAGAAAACAAAAACCAATATAAGATCAGGGACTGGAGAAAAAAGAATTCAGGTATTAAAGAGATTGCCTTGAGTGTGGCTGATCGTGGTTTGATCCCTGATACTCATTTGGTCCCCCAAGCACCTCCCAGAGGTCACTCTTGAGAACAGTATCAGGAATAGCCCCGCAAGCACAGCAAGTGTGGCCCAATCTGTACCCCTATTTCAAACCTAAATGCTAGATCTGTATAGACTATTGTATAGACTGCATAGACTATATACAATATATCAGACTGTATAGACAGCTCTATGTCCAGCCTAGCCTCTGGACTCTTGCTTACTGCCCTTCCTTGCTGAAGAGCTGTTGACCCGTGTGCTGTCCTTACTTGCTTCATCTCTGTAGGCCTTCACTCTGGGGTGAAAATAATGCCAGTTGGCTTTTTCTCTTTACACTGAGAGTAATGATTTCACAAAAAATGATATCACAGTGGTACCTGACCAGGTAAATAACTTCATAGAGGCTGGGGATGTTACGGAATTTTTCCCTTGCATGTGGCCTCAGAGCCTGGGTGCTGCCCCTAGCACTGTGGGGAAGAAAAGAAAAAATACATTTTCTAGAACTACTTCTTTGGTTAATTTAGCACACAAGTATTTTTTTTTTTTTTTTGGTTTTGAGCTACCAGTGATGCTCAGGGGTTACTCCTGTCTATGTGTTCAGAAATTGCTCCTGGCTTGAGGGACCATATGGGACACCAGGGGATCGAACCGTGATCCGTCCTAGGCTAGCACACAAGGCAGACACCTACTGCTTGTGCCACCACTTTGACCCTAGCACACAAGTACTTTAAGAGCTTGGTGTGGGCAGGTGGAAAAAATCGAAACTGAGGATAAGACAAGGCTGTAGTCTTAAGTAGCCACTCCTCCCTTCAGGTTGCCTATTACCCACCCCCTCACTCTGGTTAGGACACCTTAATAAAAGAAAAGTTAACCATTTTGTAACACTTGGGCACGAAAGTTTGAAGGATATGACAGGTTTATTTTTCCTGTCTTGTGAAAATGCTGCCTTATTTTTTATTCTCTAAAGTTGAAGTTCTTTATCAGCAGATATACTGTAATTTTATTTCCTTTCATTTAAATCTGAGTCAGAATGCAGCACCTGGCACTCCCTGGTTCTTGGCCAGCTTAGTCCTCAAAGTTAGAGCAAGACTATCTCTGTTCATCTACTTGTGGTAAAATTTTTTTCTAGATAATATTCTGGAAGCTCCCAAGTATATTGTTCCCTAATAGGAATACACATTTGAACATCCATTTAAATAAAAAGTAGTCGATAGTTGATGATCTTTTATTATTATTTTTTTTTTTGGTTTTTGGTCTTTGGGTCACACCCAGCAGTGCTCAGGGGTTACTCCTGGCTCTATGCTCAGAACTTGCTCCTGGCAGTCATGGGGGACCATATGGGGCACCGGGATTCGAACCGATGACCTTCTGCATGAAAGGCAAACGTCTTACCTCCATGCTATCTCCCGGGCCCCAGGCCCCTCCCCCCCTTTTTTTTTGGTTTTTGGGCCACCCGGCGACGCTCAGGGGTTACTCCTGGCCATTCGCTCAGAAGTCGCTCCTGGCAGGCACGGGGGACCATATGGGGAACCGGGGATCGAACCGCAGTCCGACCTAGGTTAGCGCAGGCACCTTATCTCCAGCGCCACCACCCGGCCCCCTCTCCCCCTTTTTTTAAGCAATGCTATAGATCCTTGTGTCCAAAAGCCAAGAAATCTTTGATTTTTCTTTGTCTTGAAACTTTCTGGTTTCTTGTCCATGATGTAACTTCTAAATTCCAGGGAAAACTTGAGAAAACTTAAGAAAAACAAACAAACCCACAACTCATCTTTAAACATTCTGCTATTTCCCCCTGTAAGCAATGACCGACCTCCTTCCTATTTCATTCTTGAGTCCTTTGGACAAACAGGTTAAGAGGTCAGGTTTGATTTAGCACGGAGAGTGGCGAAGCTCTTTACTGTGGGATTTCCACATGGGGATCAGGGTTCTGGTCCAAGTTTTGTTATTATTGAGCTAGACACTTACTTTTCCAGTTATATTAGCTGATCCTGTGGCTGTCATATTTCCCCTTGATCTTAACGTCTTCCCTCTGTACCTGTCCTGCATCATTGAATTGTGTTGATACCTGTCTGTCCTGTCACCCAGGCAGATGGTCTCCTGTGACATAATGAACATTGTGATCATACCTAAAATTATGACTTGGTTATAGAGGAAGTATATGATGTCCCTTTCTTTCCCTTGTATCTGGATAGGGAAAATGGCAGACACTATTCTTACTGTTTGATTGATGTGTGGAATGGCAAGGGTGGCCCATTCACACCAGAAATTGTATAATGTAGCCATGTGATGGTGGCTGAATGAGGAATGAGATGCCTCTGCTCTGACCCTACACTTTGTGGACATTGTTAGAAGGGGGACTCACCTTGGTGTCCTTTTGGGAGAGGATCCAGGGCCAAGAGAGTTGCAGACCACCTCCAGGGAATGCAAACATGTACTGGACAAAAACTATTGTATCTGAGCTTAAGACTTGTAGAAGGGCCAAGTATTGAACAGTTCTACTCAGTATGACTGTCATCAAGCACTCAGTGAGAGATCAGTAAGCCACTGACAGAGGTAGGAAAATTAGGTAGCATCAAAGATTTTCTGAGGATCAGTCTATGTATAAGTTATGGAGAGTTACACGTGTGTGTGTGTGTGTGTGTGTGTGTAAAAAGTGAAGGTCAGATCATCTTTTTTTATTGATATTAAGTTTCTTTGCAAGGACATTGAAACAGTAAAACCCAGAATCACTTTCATTGATGCTGTAAGCTAATTTGAAAGTCTAACTTTTCAGTAATTATAATCTCCCCATCCCAAGTCTAATTTTTATATTTTACTTAACCATCCTGGAATGATTTTTTTTCTTTTTTTGGGGTGATGGGGCACACTGGGTGATGCTCAGAGGTTACTCCTGGCTATGCACCCAGAAATCGCTCCTCGTATGGATTGATGGGGAATCGAATCATGGTTCCTCCTAGGCTAGTGCGGTCAAGGCAGATGCCTTGCTGCTTGTGCCACTGCTCTGGCCCCTGGAATGGTTTTTTAAATGAGAAAACACTTCCATAATAGGAGTCTGAATTGTTTATTACAAAACCAAATGACCTGAAATGGTAAGAAGGCAAGAAATTAAGGAACAGGCCTGCCAGAGGTGACAGGTCTTAGTCCCAATGAAGGGTCACTCAGCTGCTGTGACCCAGCTGATTGTGACCAGTAAGATTGCTTGTGATTTGGTTTCTTAAGGAGAAGCTGGAAAAGTGATTTCCCTCCTTTTGACATGTGTTTGGGTTAGAGAAATCGTCACATGTTTATTCAGAATTATTTTTTTAGAAGAATGAAAATATCTGGGCAAGCAAAAATCAATTTATATGACTTTAGTCCATTTGCAGCCTCTACCCTAAAGCCTTACTCTTCACACTGAAGGCTATGTTACTCTATGTAGTGGGGGTACAAAACAAAACCAAAAAACAGTGAAAGGTGTATGAATAGTGCACAACTAGCAAAAAATTAATTCAGAGCCAAATTTCCATGGAATCTGAAGAGTTTCTAGCAGCGTTTGTTCAGTAACTGTCCAGGGAAAAAGTTTTAAGACAGTCTTTTCTAATGAATAAGTTTTGCCCTTTCATTAAAAAAAAAAAAAGCCAAAATTCTTAGAGGAATAGGTGGTTGCTGATGTTGCTTAACAGTGGTGATAGCCTATTTTTATTTTTAGTTAAATCACTTTTAAAAAGGAATAGCATTCACTTAACTGTAGTTTAGATGACTCTGTTATAGCACATTACTCTCTTTAATTGCTTATTGCAAGGCTGTCCTCCTGTTCTGTTGTCTTGGCTATACAACAGAATTCTAAAAAGAAAATGAAGTTTTATGCTAATAGACCTCCAGCCAGATGTCTAGTTTGTGTCATTGGCATTTTCTTTCTAAATAATAGTAACAGTGATTCAGCAGTATCCTAGAAGTTAGTAACTATGGTTCAGAATTCTTTAGTGCATTGTCAAGATAAAGTTGAAGAAACTTGAAAATCAATCAAGTTACCTTTGGTTATCAGATGGATTTTCACAGACTTTCTTTTTTCTTTCTTTACAGATTTGAACATGGAATTCAATCCCTCAGATCATCCTCGGGCGAGCACAATATTCCTCAGTAAATCTCAGACGGACGGTAGGTTAACTTTTCAATTTATGTTTTAATAATAAGTGCTACTAAGTCTTGATTTTTCCATAAGGTTTGATTTTTTTTTCCAAGTAAAATACTGTAGTCCTAAATAGGTGGATGGTGATTCTCTTGGGATTTCTTGTGTGTAAATCATTTTTTCATATTTCAATTTTTGAAAATTGCTTTTGCCAACCAACTGAATTAGTTGTGTACGTTTTATAATAGTCTGTACCCTGAGAGGCAGAAATTTCCCTGTAAGAACTGATACAGTTATAAATTCTCAAAATACCACAAAAGTGTTTTGTTGGAAGGCACTCTGTGATTGCAAAAAGCAGAATATAAGGATTGCCCTCTGTTGTCCAAGAGGGCAAATATAGTTTGTACCCTAAGGGCAAATGTTTTCTGTTTTGCCAAGCTTCTAATGGTCAGTTTGTTCTGTGACCTGATTGTGTGTTGAATTAGCTTCAAGTTGTCTTATGTCTTCAGAACTGGCCAATTTATTTTTGTTACTTCGTTTATTTTGGTAGAAAAGGGATTAGAACACCTGGCGGGGCTCAGAGGTTACTACTGCCTGTGCACTTAGGTATCACCCCTTAGAGTTTCTGAGGGGACCATAGGGGATGCGCGAGATCAGACACAGGTCAGCTGTGTGCAAGGAAAATGCCCTACCCACTGTACAAAAGCTTAAGGCATCCAGGTCTATCTTACAAGTTTTGGATCCTAGACTACAAATGAGACAGTAAAACCTAAACATGTGCCTTCTTTGTTGGATTCCTATGGAAGAGTGTAGCAGGGGAGATTTGGTACACCATGATATTATGACTTGAGATGTCTCATGGCAATATTGGGTTTTTTGACAAACAGTTTTGCTCTAATTATGAGATCTGAAGTCAGCTAGGAAATAAACATTTAAGATAATAAGTTCATTTATGTAAAGAACCGATAACTCCACAGTCATGGTAGAATCACAATTTTGATATGGTATAATGGTAAGTAGACCACTGAGCTTGCTTTGAGAAAAATGGAGTATTTATGAAAAATAAATAAAATTTCTAAGAGTACGAATACCTATACATATCAGTTACTTGTGAAGTGAGTTCATATACTGGGTAAAAACCAAGTAATATTTTTTCCTTTGTTTCAGAGAAGTGCAAAACTCTAGGGAGGGATAGGAAATTGCAAATGAAGAAATGTGACCAAGGATGAGAATCTGGGACGATGCAAAGTGAAAAAAACCCCCAATATTTAATACTCTAGTACTGTGAAATCAAGTTTCATACTTGACGTACATCTAGGCTTGCTTTTGCCTTTTTTTTTTTTTAAAGTAAGGATACAGACTAGTATCACCTTTGTTTAAACCAGATTTATATAGAATTTTATGAGAGCCTTGGAGCAGGTGACTTAAGACTTGATGGTTCAGGTTGAAGGGAATTCAACCGTGTCTGACCCAGCAGAATTGCTGCAAAAAATTAGTGCAAAATATTAATGTGTAAAAAATACTCACATTTCCTCTTTATTCCAGACCTCATCCCCCTTTCTCTTCGAAAACATTAGCTATCAGTTACTTTCTTCAATACATTTCCTTCTATGTATTGTTCCTTTCTCTTTAAATGCAGAATCGTTCCATTCCACATGTGACCCTCCTTGAGTCTCACAGCTGAAAAACAAGAAAAGAAAAATCACCTCTTCCCCTACAAGTGTCTCCAGTCCTCTCTCTCAACAGAGGTCAGCTGTCTGCTTCTCTGTCCATTCATTTTTTCTTGGTATCTTGTTCCTCTGCCTATTCCTGGAGAGTGAGGAACAGTTTCCTGAGGACATCTCTCTCCCTTCCCTCTGACTTGACCTCTCCTGTCTCCTCCCTCCTTCTGACTTCAGTCTCTTCCTCTGACTTCTCTTGCCTCCCCATTCTGATCTCACCTCTTTCCTCTCCCTTCCCTCTGACTTCTTTTCTTCTGTCTCCTCCCTCCCTCTGACTTTAGTCTCTTCCCTCTGACCTCTCCTGCCTCCCCATCTGATCTTTTCCCTCTGACCTCTCCTGTCTCTTCCTTCTGACTTCAATCTCTTTCCTCTGACCTCTCCTGCCTCCCCATTCTGACCTCACCTGTTTTCTCTCCCTTCCCTCTGACCTCTTCTGTCTCCTCCCTCCCTCCAATTTTAGTCTCTTCCCTCTGACCTCTCCTGCCTCCCTATCTGACCTCTTCTGTTTCCTCTCTCTTCCCTCTGACCTCTCCTGTCTCTTCTTCTGACTTTAGTTTCTTCCCTCTGACCTCTCCAGTCTCCTGATTCTGACCTCACTTGTTTCCTCTCCCATTCCTCTGACCTCTCCTCTCTCCTCCTTCTCTCTGACTTTAGTTTCTTCCTCTGACCTCTCCTGTCTCCTTATTCTGACTTCTCTTGTTTCCTCTTTCTTCCCTTTGACCTCTCCTGCCTCCTCTCTAACCTCTTGTCTCCTTTCCCTCTGACCTCTCCTGTCAGAAACTGTTTCTTGCCACTTAAACACCGTATCTTCTGGCTGGTGTGCCCGAAATCAGTCGACGTAATGAGCAGCTACTATATAAATAATTGAAATGAAGAGGTTCTTAGGTAGGTAAATTTGATAAATTAATGGAATGAATTTTTGGTGAATTGATTATCAGGGAAAAGTCTGTTTGTGGAAATTAGTTAGGAAAACCTCCTTACATAAAATCTTCCTAAAGAGGCCGAAGTGGTAGCACAGCAGTACGCTGCTGATCCAGGATGGACCTGGGTTCGATCCCCAGAATCCTATATAGTTCTCCAAGCCTGCCAGGAATGATTTCTTAGCGCAGAGCCAGGAGTAAACCCTGAGCGCCCCTGAGTGTGGCCCATCCCTCTCATCCCCCAATAAGACTTCTGTTTGTTTGTTAGGGGGCCACACCCATCTGTGCTCAGGGCTTATTTCTGGTTTTACACTTAGGGATCACTTGGTGGTAGTGGAGGGGGCAGGGTCTCAGAAAACTCTATGTAGAGCCAGGGATTGAATCTACTGCTACATAAGCATTTTTTATACACTATCATATATTTCTGACTCCCTTTCTTAAAAGTCTTCCTCAGACATTATAATAACTGCTTCTCCATTCATCTCTTTGTTAATATTTTCCTTTCAGTTTGCACACGGTTTCTAAAACTTTCCATGTCAGCTATAATGTCTAGCTCAATTGTTCTCTGCCTCTGCAAATCCATTTACCCAGCTGCCTGCTGAACCTCTTTCCCCATGCAATATGCATATTCCTGGGCATAAAATCCCAAAAGAACTTACGTCACTTTGGTTAGACTTTTAAGGACTCTCCAGGTCCTTAAACAAGGAAGGGCTTTGAGTTTTCTAAGTTCGTGTCATTTCCCAGTGTTCATACACTGGCAGTGGTGCCGGAATGAACTCACTTTGATTTTGCTGATGTAGCTCACGTTAGTGATGATATTGGGAGACTGAAATCACTGTGATAGAATATGTTGCATCACAGAAATTGGCAAATGCTATAAAATCAGCCCTCTCTCTCTTTCTCCCCCTCTTTCTCCCCTCTCTCCTCCCTTCCTCCCCCCCCCCCCCCCCCCCCCCCCCCCCCGCCAAGGTATACTAATTTTTACTTTTTAAATATTCTTATGAAGCCGACTCATCTTTTCCATTCCTAATGCTGCCACTTTATTTCAGACATGAGTTTTTATGGGGGCTACTGTAGCAGCCTCTGGACTGACCTTCGATCTTTCCAGGCCTCCCTGCTGCTGTTCTGCTAAAAGCAGAATGAGATCCGATTATGTGATTTGCTTACTCAAGCTTGTTTAAGGGCTCTCCTGCTGCCTTCCAATTACCTTCCAAATACTTTAGAATGATTTTTAGAATCATGTGTGATCCAGTCTCTGTCTCCCTAGCCTCTCTTTTTGGCATCTGTCCCTGAGTCACACTGGTCCCCTAGATCCCCATGAGACTTGTGTTCCTGTGCATTTGCCTGGGGTTTCCTTTTCATTTGCTACAACTCATTTCTTCAGTGCCCCAAGTCTTCTTCCAGCCCGCTCGCTCGTTCTCCATGAAGGGTGTCTTAACGGCTCTGGCTGGTTTGAGTGGACCTTCATTCAGTATGCTTTACTCAGCATTAGTTTCCACATAGTTGGAACCATATTGTACTGTTTAAAACTAATTCCTCATCTGGCTTCCAGACAGAAAAAAAAATGCAATTTTGTATCTCTGTGTTCCCTGTGCTGGGCCCTGCCAGGCACAGAGGATGTGTTCAGTCTTGAAGGGTGAAAGAAGTAGAAATGATAAAGCCAATCTTTATCAAATGATAAAGTGATCAGTCTTCACTGGGATGAACGTGTTTTTACCGTGGTGCTCTTCAGTTCACCGTTGTGGGTCATTACCTCACCCTGTTTTTATTTCTGTGATTTGAACTTATAAAACCACACAGACATTCTGTAGATCTGTCTTTTTTAGAATCAGGAAATACTCAAGACTGGTGGCCTTTAGCCCATCTATGAGGCCAGAGCACACGAAAGACAACACGTTAATTTTTCCCAAACCCAGAGAAGCTTATGTGAAGAACCCTGGTCCAAAGGGCAGCTGCAGGAGGTTCCCAAGTTACGGATCCTGCAGCAGGATTTTCACGCTTTCTGGCTCCTGGTTGGCTTGGGACCAGGCTGTGAGGTGACTCTCAGTTTGGCACCTTGTCAGGGAGACTAAGGTGGGGGATTCCTTACAGTCGACTTGTCCTCCACCCACCCCTTCCCAGGGAGAAAGTGGTTAGAGCCTTTCGTGTTCCATCAGTTCCTGTCCTGATGCAGGGGGAGAAATTTCTGCTCCCCCACCAGTGAAGCTTGATCTTCCCTGCAGCTGTCACAGATAATTACCTGTTTCAGCCCTGGCCAGAAGTCCACGAAAGCACCAGTACTGGCATCCTGCCCAGAGCTTTCTCTGTTCAGACCTGGACAAAGCCAGATGCTGGCAAGGCGATTCTCGCCTATAGTTGCTGTGTCTTCAGTAGCCTAGGCAGGCACCGGGGTGGGGTGGGGTGAGGTGGGGTAGTGACAACTCTGTATAGGAGAGCTACTACTTGTGCCCTCAGTCTTTTGTCATTTGTCTTTATTTCTTTCTGTCCTTCCCACCCCTGCATTCACCCAAGGAGCAAGCTCAGTCTGCCAGTTCCTTCCTGCTGACCCATCAGTTTAGTTGGTGTTTATTATCCTGATTTAGTTGGTGTCTCCTCATAGGTGTATCTTGACCTAAATTTCTTTCCCCTTTGTGTATCAAAGAGTTTTATTTTGGACTTGAAACCTCTTTCTGGTTTGTTGGAATAGTGAAATTTTTGTATAACAAATTTTAAGATATGTTTACCTTATTAGGCCTCCTTCAACTAGCTGTCTGTCCAACACAAGATTCACTGTCCTGCCATTTTTTTTTTTTTTTTAATGTGAAAGAGCTGTTACTGCAGGGTTTCTTAGTAGGAGACTCATTGAACAAAGAAAGTTCCTCAGAAGCTGGGGTCCAGTTGAGACAGGGCTGCCTTGACTTTACCTAACTGTTCTGATTATGCAGAAGGATTGTTTTGCTCCCAGTGCCTTTTCCTTTCCCCTTTTTGTCTCTCCATCTCCATTTAAAAAAAATGTTTCAAGTACAATTTGGTAACTTGCTACAAGGAACAAGACAAATCGTAAGCATATATTTTTCCCTAACAATTGGAAAGTTGTGGACCAGAACACTTTACCTGTTATAAGCATAGTATTTGTCTAGCATATACTTTCAGTGGTCCTCAAACTATGGTTCACGGGCCACATACTGCATTTGTTCCCATTTTGTTTCTTCACTTCAAAATAAGATATATGCAGTGTGCATAGGAATTTGTTCAGAGTTTTTGTTTTTACTATAGTCTGGCCTCCAACGATCTGAGGGACAGTGAACTGGCCCCCTGTTTAAAAAGTTTGAGGACCCCTGCTTTAGTGATTAAGGTTCCATCCTTAGCTCCTCTTATATTCCCCAGAACACTACCAGGA
>PVKC010023109.1:0-17408 GCA_004027635.1 Crocidura indochinensis
ACGCCATCCTAAAATGTATTTTTTCTGTGCCATTTGTGGTTTTGAGCATGTCTGTGGCCCTGTATAATGACCATTTTTCCTAAACCTATGACATCTCTAGAGCCATCTTTATTTCTACATGGTTGGCTCAGAACAAAAACTTTTAAAGGGCATTGTAAGGCAGCAATTTCTTTTGCTCCAATGTATTATTTTTGTAATGAAACATATGTTTTTGTTTCTGGAGCGCATGGCAAGTATATTTCTTATCCCTTAACCCCAAATGTCAAGTACAATTTATGCATTCTTTTTATGTAAATGTTCTTTGAAATCTTTCTACTTAAGAGCTACATAAAAGATATTTAAGAAAACCAAGTGAAAAGCAAATATCGAAAGAAAAGTTATTAGAATAAAAGAAGTAACACTTTTCTTAAGAATCAGAATGCAGAAAATGACAAAGAACTCACATCTACAAGTGCATATATGCAGAAACCAATTCACTAAGCAAAAAATGAAATAGTTGGGGGCCAGAGAGATAGCGTGGAGTTAAGGCATTTGCCTTGCATGCAGAAGGACGGTGGTTCGAATCCCAGCATTCCATATGGTCCCCTGAGCCTGCCAGGAGTGACTTCTGAGCATGAAGCCAGGAGTAGACTCTGAGCACTGCTGGGTGTGACCCAAAAACCAAAAATAATAATAATAATAATAATAATAATAACAACAACAGTTGGGCTGGAGAGATAGCATGGAGGTAGGGCATTTGCCTTGCATGCAGAAAAATGGTGGTTGGAATCCCAGCATCCCACATGATTTCTAGAGCCTGCCAGGAGCGATTTCTGAGCATAGAGCCAGGAGTAGCCCCTGAACGCTGCTAGGTGTTACCCAAAAACCAAAAAATAAAATAAAATAGTTCAACAAGATTGAGTATCCAAAATCACTGTCAAAAGCCATTCTGTTGGGGCTGGAGAGATAGCATGGAGGTAAGGTATTTGCCTTGCATGCAGAAGGACAGTGGTTCGAATCCTGGCATCCCATATTGTCCCCCGTGCCTGCCAGGAGCAATTTCTGAGTGCAAAGCCAGGAGTACCCCTGAGTGCTGCTGGGTATAAGCCAAAAAACAAAAAATAATAATTCTGTTTCCATGTCCTAGCAAGAGAATAACAACAAAATGAAGGTATCAACCAAACTCCCCAGAGTATCAAAAACCTTGACTTGGAAGTAAATCAAAGGAGAAGTATAAGATTAACAACTATAAAACACTACTGAGAATAATGAGAGATGACCTAAACAAAAGTAGAGATTTCATTTTCATGAAATAGAAAACTTACTCTTGTTTAAAAAGCAATTCTTTCCAAATTGGCATGTAGATTCAACACAGTTTCTATCAAAATCCCAGTAGGAATTCTTTTCCTCTTCAAAAATTTTAAAAAGTACATTAAAATTCATTATAAATCTGTATTAAAATGCAAAAGTTACAGAATAACCAAAAATAAATGGGGGGGAAGGGAGAACACAATGGGAGAATATAGATTTCCTGATTTTCAAACTTACTAAAGAAGTGACTATAAGAGTAGTGGACATTGGTGAAGGGCCTGGTGTTATAATTATAAAAAAAATTATACTCCTGATGCTCAATCATGAATATCTTTGTAACTTGATGATTCAATTAAAAATTAACTTTACAAAAATCAAAAGCTGGGGCCGGAGAGATAGCATGGACGTAAGGCATTTGCCTTGCATGCAGAAGGTCGGTGATTCGAATCCCGGCATCCCATATGGTCCCCTGAGTCTGCCAGGAGCGATTTCTGAGCACTGCTGGGTATGACCCAAAAATCAAAAAAAAAAAAAAGAGTTATCATAATCAGCATAGTGTGGTGGTACTAGCCTTAAAAGAGACATATAAATCCGTGCAACAAAATTTGAAGGTCCAAAAAATAAATGTTCTCATTTCAGGTCAATTAATTTTCAACATAGATGCCAAGACAATTCAATGAGATAAGAAAATGTTTTTAACAAATTATATTGAAATCAGTCGTGGAGCTTAGGGTGTATTATGTATTTAAAGAAGAAGAATTTAGACATACACAAAACTTAAATCAACCAGAGGATAAAATGATTACAAGAAAGAATAAACTTTTACGAACAATAAAAGCAATCTTTGTGAATTTCAATGGGCAAAAAGCTCTTACATAAATGCATCAACATATAATTCATTAAAAATATTAATGAGGGGGCCAGAGCCATAGCACAGTGGTACGGCGTTTGTCTTGCATGTGGCTGACCCAGGACGAACCTCAATTCGATCCCCAAAGTCCCATCTGGTCCCCCAAGGCAAAAGCACATAGCCTGGAGAAACCCCTGAGTGTCAACAGGTGTGGCCCAGAAACAAACAAACAAAAAATTAATGAGACAGGACTTCGTTGAAACCAAAATCTTCTAGGGCCAGAAAAATCGTACTAGGGTTAGAACACATGTCTGACATGTCTCAGTTCTATATAGTCCCCAGCACCAGGTACTACAGCCCCCTCCCAGCCCAGCATGGCCAGAGCCAGTCCTGAAGGCCCACTGGTGTTGATGCTGGCAGTCCCAGCTCTGCAGGGCTCTCACAGCACCTCATCTTTGGCCCCAGCCGCCTCTCAGGTACCACTGGGGACCCCTAGACCCAAGCAAAAATAACAATTGAAAACCATCTCCACTTCAAAAGTCACCATTAAAAAATGAAAAAGGGTGGGGCATGGAGAGATAGCATGAAGGCAGGGCAGTTGCCTTGCATGCATTAGGATGGTGGTTCAACTCCCAGCATCCCATATGGTCCCCCAAGCCTGGCAGGAGCAATTTCTGAGCATAGAGCCAGAAGTGGCCCCTGAGTGCTGCCGTTTGTGACCCAAAAACAAAAACAAAAAAATGGGCTGGTATGATGGCAGTGGTTTATCAGAACTTATTAATGTTAGTATCACAAAAGCTGGTATATAACCCACACACACACACACTGCTCAATTTGACTGACTTAGAAAAATAAAAATAAAAAAGGTTGGGACCAGACTACAAGCTGAAAATTCTGAGATATTTTTGGAATGGGGATGGGCCGAGCCTCTCTACACCCACCCTCCCTGACACAAGAAAACCAAGCAGCTTCCACTCACACCTGGCATCACCAGACTGAATAATGGCCCAGCTCCTCTACTAAGCTCTAAAGAAAATTAACTGCCACTGACATTTCCCCAAGTAGTCTGGTCCTCAAGGATCCCCAGGCCTTCTCAAAATGAGTTGGAGCAGAGTCTTCTGCATGAACCACAACCACAGCCACACCCAAACACCCTCCTACAGAAACAGCACAGTTCTGAGACTTAAGTTTATCAAACTGTCAAGCCACCAAATTTGTTTCAGATCTACAAGCCCTGAACTTGGCAGCCACAAGCGGCCAGGCAACACCTCAAAATTTCACAGTAGTTTCGGCTCCAAAGTATCACAGGAAATCTGATGAGAAAGTTACAGAGAAATCTACCAAGCTCAATGAAACTACGCAGTAAGTACCACAGAGGACTCAGTAGAACCAGCCATGTAAATCTTCGGACACTGACTTCAGTAACACCATGGAGAGATAAGGCAATTATTTCAAATTGACCCTGGTTGATCTAAGTTTTCATAATTCCATTTGATTGTGTGTTGCAATAAACAATCTGATGTAAATTTGTTTGTGCCTGCAAGGGGGCAGGCTAGCATGGTGGGTGGGAAATTGGGGACACTGGTGAAGGTAAGATCAAACTAATAGCAGGATTGGTATCTGAGGATTGAATGCTTGAAACAACTCTATTATGAATGACTTGATAAATCACAGTGTTAGAATAAAAAATAAAATAAATAGGGCCCGGGAGATAGCATGGAGGTAAGGCGTTTGCCTTTCATGCGGAAGGTCATCGGTTTGAATCCCGGTGCCCCATATGGTCCCCCATGCCTGCCAGGACCAATTTCTGAGCATGGAGCCAGGAGTAACCCCTGAGCACTGCTGGGTGTGACCCAAAAAAACCAAAAAAATAATAAAATAAAAAAATAAAATAAAATAAATAAAAATAAATGAAAAGGAAGTGTAGAGAAATAGTTCAATGGGCTGGAGCACATGCTTTGCATGTTGGAGCCTGGTTTTCACCCCTGGTACCTCATGGTACCTGCAAACACTGCCTGGAGCACCCCCTCCCCATCCCATTTCCAGCACCAAGCTGAGAATCATTCCTGAGCACCATCTGGTATGTCCTCAAACCAAAAGAAAATTGTATTTTCTGGGGGCCGGGTGGTGGCGCTGGAGGTAAGGTGCAGGCATTGCCTTGTGCTAACCTAGGACGGACCGTGGTTCGATCCCTGGGTTCCCCATTTGGTCCCCCGTGCCTGCCAGGAGCGACTTCTGAGCGAATAGCCAGGAGTAACCCTTGAGCGTCACCGGGTGTGGCCCAAAAACCAAAAAAAAAAATTGTATTTTAAGAATTAAATTTAAAAAGGGGCCAGAGCAATAGTACAGTGGGTAAAGTACCTGCCTTGCACACAACCTACCTGGGTTTGATCCTTGGTACCAAGTCCTGCTGGAAGTGATCCCTGAGTGCAAAGTCAGAACTAAGTCCCAGGAGCTGGAGAGGTAGCACAACTGTAGGGCTTTTGCCTTGCACTTGGCCAACACGGGACAGACCCAGGTTTGATTCCCAGCATGCCCGAGCCTTCCAGAAGCAATTTCTGAGTGCTGAGTGAGGAGTAAACCCTGAGTGTAGCCCAAACCCCCTCAAAAAAGAACAAAAAAAAAAAAAAAACTAAATCCTAAATACTGCCAAGTGTGACATCGCCAAAAATAAATTTAAAAACTGGAGATATAAAAAAAAGAAAAATCATTAATTGGGAGAAATTATTTCTAGATTTATAAATGAATGATAAATCATATATAAAAATCCATTTCAAAGGAATAAAAAATTTCAACAGTTAATAAGATCCAAAGAAGGGCAAATTAGCATAAACATATTCAGCATCACTCACTGTTAGAGAAATATGAAACCAAACACAATGAAATATGTCTTCAGGGAACAAAGTGTAGCATAGCGGTAGGGCATTTACCTTGCATGCGGCCAACCTGGGACAGACCCAGGTTCGATTCCCAGCATCCCATAGGGTCCCCCAAGCCTGCCAGGAGTGATTTCTGAGTGCAGAGCCAGGAGTAACCGCTGAGCATCACTGGATGTGGCCCAAAAAAACAAATCAAACAAAAAAATAAAAGAAATATGTCTTCATACTCAAATGGATGGAGAGAGAGGCAATGGCCAAGGATGCATGACTGGTATATACAGGAGGCTGGGTCATAGCCCCAACAACATGATATACCCCCACCCCTCTATGCACACATACATCACATACACAAACACACACACACACACACACACACACACACACTTCTGATTGTGGCCATTATGGCCCCCACCATTGCTAGGCCCTAGTATTGAACTATCCAGCCTGACTAGCTGAGTATACCCCTGGAGTGGTCTCTAGTCCATCTGAGCACTGCCTGGGAATCACCCCTCGGCAAAAAGGTAGATAACTGCAAGAGTGCACTATGGCAAACTTGGCACCATCATAAACTGATGGTGAGTGTGTCAATTAGGACAGCCCCACTGAAAACACTGTGCAATCTCTTACAAAGTTCAAGGTGAACTGACCAGCTCATCCAACTCTCCTAATGACTCATGAGAAATGAAAATTCATGTTCCAGTGTATACACAAATGTGTACAGCAGCATGTCAGTGACAGATAAAAGTAGGAAACATCCAAACACCCATCAGCTAGTGACTAAATCCATAAAATATGATTTATCCATACAATAGACTTTCATGTAGCACAAGATGGAATGAAGGGCTGGAACTCACAATAGGCATGAAGCTCTAGAGTCCATGAAAGAAGCCAGACACAAAAGCGGACCATCTGCATATTGCACAGCTCCATTTTTATGAAATGTAAAAGGCAAATTACGATGAAGAAGGAAAGCAGATCAGCACTTCCCCAAGACTGGAACTGGGAACAGAAAATGACTGCAAAAAGACACAAGGGGTCTTGCTGAGGCATGGAAATGTTTTAAATATTGGTCTGTGCTGAAGGTTAGTTACATAGTACTAAGTTTATTGAAACTCATTAAATGATATTATTAGAACAAGTGCAGTTTATGGCAGGTAAAGCCACTCACCATTGTTCATTAAAAAAAAAAGTTAAAAAATATGGTGCCAAATAATAGTAAAGTCAGCAGGGCACTTGCCTTGCACATGGTCAACCTGGGGTTCAATCCCCAGTACCCCATCTGGTTCCATGAGTCTTTGAGGAAGTGATCTCTGAGTACAGAGCCACCAGCCAGAAGTGAGCCTAGCACTGCTGGATGTAATCTCAAAACAAATCAAAAAGGAAGCAAAAAGTGTCAAGTTTTTCTGCTTAAACTAAAAAGCACCTTGTTGGCACCAACTTTATTTCACACAAGTTAAAAAATATTAATATTCAAACTTTGGAATAAACCCTGAAGTCTTTGTTATAAAGTGAAATGTCCCCTGTGACAGTGTGTGATGTAATACTACATTAACCATGATCTCGTTTATACAAGAGCGGAACATTTGCATATTTCATGAATTAAGTATCTATTTTGGAGTCTCCTTATAATCAGAAACATCCTCCTCTAATAGGAATGGTTTTGCAGACTCGAGAGGCTAAGTAGATTGTCGCTCAGATGGAATTTATCAAATGCCATGTGCCTTGCTTGCAAATGGTGAAATTATAATCTTAATATATCTTTCTATTGAGGGGGGCAACACTCACTGATGCTCAGCACTTACTCTTGGCTCTGCACTCAGAAACCAATTCTAGTGGTGCGCAGGGAACTATGAGAGATGTTGGGGCTTGAATCTCAGTTGGCTGTATATAAGGTAAGCCTTTAGCTGCTCTACTGTCAGTCCTGCCCAAATATTTTAATATATCCTGCAGAAGAAAATACCCAAACCATCTTAGCCATACTTGAAAACATTTTATTTTATTCCCTATTCAATAACTAGTATCCCATTCAAACACTTTCTTCTAGTCAAACTCTGAACAAGCACAGTGTCAATGTAGAAATGAGGAAGTTTCACTGACCCCAAATTAGCAATTAACCTAATCAATACTCATAAAAGCATGTGATTTCTATATACGAATGTGAAGGTTTATGGCAGCCTTTATTCTAAACTTGATCATGAAATACAGATTTAACATGGATCTTGCTCTTTTCATTTTTGTGGTGTGGAACAAACCAGACTCAACGGCTTTAATGTCCCTCTTCTGATTAGGGTCTCACAGGACAAGCTGGGGTCTTCTCTCGAGGCCACAGGGAGAATATGCCCCCCCCAATTCCTTTAAGCTGTTAGTGGAATCGAGTATTCTGGATGGAGAGCTGAGGGCCCCACTTGTTGCTGCCTGTGACCACTATCAGCTCCTTCTTGGTAACAGCCAATTCCTCCCCCCATGACCCTTTTTATCAGAGGGGTAATGATCCCCTCTGTCTTGTGTTCCAATCTCTCTGCCTTCCTCTCCAGCTGCCAGCTTGAGGAAGTGTTGTGCTTCTGAGGGGCTGGTATGATCAGGTACAGTCCACCAGTACAGAATCTTGACCCCATCGGCCAGAATCTCTTTCCACCAGGGCATTCACAGGAAGGTCCTGGGCAGTCCTGGGGTTCAGGTGAGCACACCTGCCTTTCTTCCCAAAACTCAACTTAAAGGCAACTACCTAGCTCTGAGTTGATGGGTGGAAGGAAGAGCACACTGAGAAAATGGTTGTTTAATATGAGAGGGAGGGAGAGCGATCGCATCTCAGCCCACTATGTGACCACAGAGAGATACTGGGATGTCACATATTCAAAGCACAGAGCAGCATCTGAGTTTTCTTCTTGCCCAAAAGTGGTGTTAAATTTAATCAGCTGTTCGAGCTCACCGAGCTCACCGATTTGACAGGAAACGACGTAGAATACAAAGTGACATCATGAAGAAGTGATCAGAAAAAAAATCCATTGTTTATTCTTTTTACATTGTAAGTGACCCAGTTTTCTTTAGTAAATTAATATCCGTGTATATGGGGGGGGGGTCGTCAAAGGAAGAAAGAAATGGTGCAGAAGCCATGTTCTCTAATTAGAAGAGACACATAACCAATGAAAAGAACAGTATTTGGAACCTCGTTTAGAAAATAAATAAATAAATAAGGCATTTCAAGTTCATCAGAAAACCTGAATACACATTCAGTATTAAAATGCAATAAAATTCAGGGAATCGGAGAGATAGCACGGAGGTATTGCCTTGCATGCTGTTGACCCAGGACGAACCTGAGTTTGATTTCCGGCATCCCATATAGTTCCCCCAGCCTGTCAGGAGCGATTTCTGAATGCAGAGCCAGGAGTAACCCCTGAGCACTGCTTGTTGTGGCCCAAAAATAAATAAATAAATAAATAAAACTATAAATAAGGGGGAGCCGGGAGGTGGCGCAGGAGGTAAGGTGCCTGCTGCCTTGCCTAGGTCGGACCACGGTTCGATCCCTCAGTTCCCATATGGTCCCCCGTGCCTGCCAGGAGCGACTTCTGAGCGCATAGCCAGGAGTAACCCCTGAGCGTCACTGGGTGTGGCCCAAAAAACAAAAAAAAAAAAAAAAAAAACCATAAATAAGGGAGATCGGTGGTGGGAATGTTGCACTGGTGAAGGGGAGTGTTTTGTTTATAACCGAAACCCAACTACAATATTGCTTGTAATCATGCTTATGGTGCTTACATAAAGATTTTATAATAAAAAAAATTGAAACATTTTTTAAAAAATCATCATAAATTCCCATTGCTTGGAATAAAGAAAGTGTGGTTATATAAGCCATTGCTCGCCCTGTTTAGAGATGCAGGCAGAGCTGAAAGGCTCAGAGGGGTTTGCTAATAGACCTGCAACCACAGCAAAAGAGGGGAGAGACCAAAATACTGGAAAATAGTTTGTCTTCTGTAACCTGGGGATGCTTCTGTTCATTGGGCTACTTCTGCGGATGGCTAATGATTTTGATAACAAACAATCTCATTTATGAGTTCTCACTCCCGGAGCATCTGCTGCAAAAGCCCATCACTGGGAAGAACTTCTCAGGCATTTCCTGGCAGAGTCTCATGACAGCCCTCCGAAGTGGCCTACTGGGATGATCCCCACTTTGACAGATGAAAAGAAAAACCAACAACCAAGGGTGGGACCAACCGCTCTGCCAACCGCCCGTTATCTCTGCAAAGCCTAGAAGCCAAATAAACGAAAGATTCCCACACTCTTTGTTTCCACAAGCATCGCTTGCTATGCATTACTGGGGCACTCACTGGAGAGCACCCCTAAACCCTGCACTAAACCCGGCCACTAGAGATACTGGGGATGGGGGCGGGGGGGGGGGGTGTCGAGGGAGAGCAGGTGAAAGAGAAACAGGAAAACCACAGGCACCAACTGCAGCCGGCAGACATCCACGAGGCAGTCTCTAATGATAAGCACGAAGGGGGAAGTATGC
The DNA here is from genome assembly GCA_004027635.1 of Crocidura indochinensis. Lineage (NCBI taxonomy): Eukaryota > Metazoa > Chordata > Mammalia > Eulipotyphla > Soricidae > Crocidura > Crocidura indochinensis. The sequence goes on from PVKC010023109.1 coordinate 9,524, forward strand.
TTGTTGGCAGGGGAAGAAGACAGAACATTCCAGAAGCAGACAAGTGTTCCAACCAGAGCCACCTGGACCTCTTCCTCTTCCTCTTCCCCTCTCCCCGGGATCAGCCTGAAAATGAGGGTGCCACAGAGCAAAGGAGGGGCCAGATACTCTCCAACTAGGTCAAGCATCAAAACAAGCTTGACCTAGCAGCTTCACCCATCCCAACCCTTGACCATTGCCCCTTCCTCTGCTAGCCCTTCCACACTTCAGTCGAGCTACTCCCGGCCAGCTCCAAGCACCAACATTGCACGGAATGGAAGAAGCATCATTTCAACAATGCTTCATGACTGTCTTAAGCTTAACTGATGTCAACCACCAGCACCCAGCACTGCTGGCTGCTCGAGGAGAATCTGTGCGGGTGATGAGCAGATCTTGGGTCACATCGATGCCATTAGTCACTCAGATCAAAAGCACCTGGAGCTGAGGGGTTCATTCATGGAAAAGTTCAGTGTTGGTGGCACATATGACAGAGAGGAAAAAGGGGTTACAGAAGGTAGGGGTAGAGAGCAAAAAATCTAAAGAAAGAAACACTTCCAGGCATTTGCATTCATAATCTGAGAAGATAGGGTACTGAGTGTAAGGTGGTTACAACAGGTATGGTTTCCCTTATAACAGGAAAGGTTCTGCCAAATCACCAAATTTGTTTCAGATGTACAGATCATGGACAGCTCAAAATTTCACAGTAATGTCAGTCCAGTAGTATCACTGGAGTTCTGATGGAAAAGTTTCATGGAAATCCATCAAGTTCAGAGAGCCTAAACAGTAACACAGCAGACTCAACTAGCACCAACCACAGACCAGTAAATCTTTAGTCACTGACTCTAGTAACACTACAGAAAGATGGAGTGGTCATTTCAAATTGGCCAAAAGCAATAGAATTTTTGATAATTTCATATGCCTTTGTGTTGTAACAAGCAATATGAAGTAAATGGGTGCCTGTGTAGGGAGAGGCTAGAGTGGTGAGTGGGAAATTGGAGACATTGGTGAAGGGAAGGTGACCCTAATGATGGGATTGGTGTCTGAATATTTAATACCCAAAACTATCGTATTATGAACAACTTGGTGCTATAATACTTTTTTTCAAATAAAATAAATCGGTGGCCTTTAACAAAAACAAAAACAAAACAAAAAATTGGATCTGCACAAAAGCAGATCTGAGTTGAATCCTCGGCTATTCCCGTGATCCCCTAAGCACTGCCAGGATGATTCCTGAGCGTAGAGCCTGGAGTAATCCCTGAACACAGTGGATGTGGCCCAAAAACCAAGAGCATAAAACAAACAATGTGAGAGAACAATGATGGGATCATCAGATTAGTTGGTGCCAATCTGCCAGGATGTGTTGATCACACCACGTGGAAGAATGTTCAACAGTGCCTTCCACCTACAGCAGCGCTATTCACAAGAGCCAAAAGGTGAAAATAAGCCAAACATCCATCTCCAGATGAGTGAATGAACAAAATGTGACACATGCACGCAGTGCCATTGTTCTGAATACAGATGGGAACAAAGTTCCGGAAGAGGATCCCACAGGGCTAAACCAATGAAGCAGAATGCTGAGGGCAGCTGGATGCACAGACACAGCCTGTGGTTCCCTTCCTGTGCTATTGCCAACACAGGCAAATTCAAGGAGATAAAAACTAGATCCGTGGCAGTCTAACTCAACCCAGGGACCCAGGGAAAGGAAATACGGGGCGAGGGTACTCAAGAGACACGGGACTTCTTGTACGAGAGGCTGAAAATGCCTTAAAATGAGCCTCTGGGGATGGGTACACAGTCACCAATTACTGGAGACTAGATGGCAGACTTCATACCATTTCATTAAAATAAAAATACGTCAAGATAGCCCTTTTTTTTATTCAAGGTATAAATTTAACAAATATCAAATTTCAATGAACATTTTTTTTAAAGTTTAATAAAGAAATAGTATAGCAATAGGAGCAATAGTACAGCAGGGAAGTCATTTGCCTTACATGCTACAGACCAAGTTCCATCCCTGGTGCCCCAGATAATGCCTCAGTTCCTAGTAGGAGTGATTCCTCATCACCAGGTGGAGGCCCAAAAATATATGTGGTGGGAAGGTGTTAAAAGAAATCATTCCCTTTTCTTCTCCCTTCCCAAAGACAGTTTTTCTTTCCCTTATCATTATCTTGAGAATTTTGCTTTCTGGTTTTCAGTACTGAGTCAGAAGCAAAGGAAAACATTTAACCAGGTGAGAGTTAACCCAACATGTAACAACAACAGAAGAGAAAAAAAGAAAACAGGAAATGTAAGCTGAATCTTTTATTTGTATGGGTTTGTCATTATTGATGTTGTTGGGTCTCACCCATCAGTGTTAAGGGGTCACTCCTTAGTGTCCTGGTGGTCAGATGACCTGGAGGTGCTCAGATGACCATATAGGGTACCAGAAATTGAACCTGGGTGGGCCACACGCATAGGAAATGTCCTATTTTCTATACTATCACTGCAGCCCCAAAGCCAAAGCCTTTGAACTTCTGCTCTCCAGACAAATCCTGAGAATCAAGACTCTACATGTAAGTGTTGACAAGCCTTCCATGTGGTCCCTGAGCATGGTAGGCCATGCTTTATAAATAGATTCCATCAATCATATCAGCTGCTCATCACCATCTTATGCCAAAATCCAGACCCGGCACTGCCAGGAGTGTGCTGTATTGGACTAGCTAGTTTTGTAAGCTAGGTTAAAAACAGTTCATAAAAGCCCAGACTTTCTGTTCCAATTTCTCTTTTACTAGGACAAAAGAACCTCATAACTCTTTCTAAAGCTTGAATAACTCTATACAGATCTCAGCAGTGACCTTTTGGAATGCATTATATTACTCACTGTCTCCTGTCCAGTTCCTTTAAGGAATCATCAAAACAGAGAAGGAAAACTGTGCATCAGAATAAATCACTTCACTAACTTGATTCTGCTCCAGAATTATGTCTACATAATGGGAACAAGAATAACTGCAGGAAGAGGTCTAGGGAGGGAGCTTTTAGGGAGACTTTGATTTCTAGAAAAATATAATATTTTTAATTTTCCTCCAGTCTCAGAATAACTTAGAAACTTTAAACAGCCTGTCAGCAAAACATAACTGCATAATTCAGCAAAACCTCTCTGTATAATTCTAAGCAGCAAGCGAAGTGCACAGCACAGAAAGAGCAAGAGGCTGGCCCTGTCCTGATATTCAGCTCTGCTAAGGGCAGGTAAAAACCCTCGAATCATCTGTTTGTCATGTAACTGAGGAGCAGATTAGCTGGCATCAAGCTAAGCTGTCAGACCAAATGATGAATCCCATTCTAGTTCCAAGTAAAACACTGAGTAGGGAATTTCTGACAGTCAGAACAATCTCTGGAGAATGGCAGAAAACAGAAGTGAGCAGGTCCTGACCCCAGCCCCGAGCCATAAATGTCAACCCTCCAGCTCTCAGAATGTAGGCAAGAATGGATCATCTAGGGACCAGAGAGATAGCACGGAGGTAGGGCATTTGCCTTGCACACAGAAGGACAGCGGTTCGAATCCGGCATCCCATATGGTCCCCTGAGCCTGCCAGGAGCGATTTCTGAGCATAGATAGAGCCAGAAGTAAGCCCTGAGCGCTGCCGGTGTGACCCAAAAAACAAAAAAAAAAAAAAACAACAAAAAAAAAAAGAATGGAGCATCTAATTTGTTCCCAAGTCTGGAAACTCCATGTTAAGGCTTGGTCATTTTAATTTTTCCAGGCACTGACTGTTGTTGACCACAGAGCCTTCCCTTCCATCACCAAATGTCTGCATGGGCCAAGGCCAACAGAGGCCAGAGTCAGGCATGGTCAGGGGTGGCTGGGTCTGATGGCTATGCACACAGGAAGAGATGGTGATTGGAGCTACAGAAATAAGAATAACTGATGCAGAACTGACAACGATGGACAGCATGCAAAATCCTGAAGCTCATGAAAATGGACAGGATGATGTAATCCCGCAGTCTGGTCAACCTAGCATGGGGTAACATCTATGAAGACTCAAGTCAAGTCCCTGTAGTCTCAAAGGATTATGAGGACCTTAAGAGGGCACTAGGTCTGAGCTGGGTTCCAAACAGAGGACATTTTTCTGATTACCAGATAGCCAATCCATTGATTGGGCAGCACCCCAGTCCACCTCAAACTACCTTAAAACCTAATATAGTTTGTTTCCCAATAGCTTTTTCACAAGATATACTATTAAGACCTTACGTACTCAGTCCAAAGTGTCTTAGTCTTTACATTAAATGTCCTTCCTTCCCTGCTGCAAGAATAAAGTAAGCCTCAGAACTGCATTCACACGCTGCTACTCTGTCATCTGATGTCACTTCTAAAATTATGGGGAAGCCAAATGAACATGCAGGACTTACCAATTTTCTGGTTGAAAATCTTGTCAAAGGTTATTTCATTTCTCTCTGCGAGATACTTCTGCATCACACTCCGGATACTAAAAGAGAAGAATGACATGTTTTTAATAACAGGGCCTGCAACATGAGGTAACATCCCTCAAACGCAAAATAGGATAGCACTAAGAGACCCCTTTCAAAAATGACATCTGTGGCTGTGTGAGAGGACAACCTACATGTAAAAGACTTACAATAAAAGCATAACTTAGGGACATGAAGAGAAGCTAATCCAGACCTTACCACTTCCCCACAGATGTACTTCATGAGCATCTTGGGCACACATGTGCCCCTACACACACACACACACACACACACACACACACACACACACAATTCCTTACGTATGTCCTTACATTTGCCTGCAAGAAATTCTGATCAGTTAATGATTTATTTTTCAAACAAAACCAAAAGTTTGTAAACATGATTAATATTCAAAGACCTCCACAGGGTCTTAGTATGCAGCTCAAACAGTTGAGCCAGGATAAATAATTGAGAAATGAAATGGAATAAAGACCACAAAAATGACTCTTAAATGTAATAGAAGGTGCAAAATGGAAAGGCAGGGAGAGATTTAATAAGTCAATGCCAAAATTAATTATTCAAGTCAGAAAAGTAGAAATTGAACCTCTATTATCTACTGATTATTCTATTATCTGTTGTCAGCATTATTCTCTCTCTCTCTCTTTTTTTTTTTTACATTTTAAAACAAATAGGTATAATTGGTAGGTAGTTAAAAGCACTCTCATAAGTGTCATTTGAAGAGCTTCATACATTGATGGCTATCCTACGCAAGATAGGGAATATTTCCATTATATCCCTTAAAGGCACCTTTGCAACCAATCTCACATCTAGGCATCCAGGCAACTACTGACCTCTTTTCTTAATAATAATGATTGCCTGCTACCATTCTAGTACTAGAATTTCATGGCAATAAACTAATAGAGTCTTATCTTTCATGTCTGGTTCCTTCCACTCGGCACAAGCAAGCTTCGTGAACACTTTTGTGTGCATACGTTTCCGTTCCTTTTATTGCCAAGCAGCATGTTATTGTATGACTATTCTCCCATTTGTTTATCCATTCATCTGCTGATAGACATTTGGACTGTTTCCAGGTTGGGGCTATTACGAATAAATCTGATTTAAATATTTGTGTGTAAGTCTTTTTACGAGCATGTGTTTTCAGTTTTCCCGGGTAAATACCTAGGAGTGAAATTCAGTCATATGGTAAATTACATTTAACATGAAGAAAATGACTGAACCACATTCCAAACTGCCTGTCGGATTTTACGTCTCCTCCAATAGTGTGACAGCTCCAGTTGTTCCCTTATCCCTCGCCAGCACTTGGATTGTCGGTGTTGAGTTTAGCCACGCTGTTTGAGCATGCACTGACAGCTCATTTGCATTTTCATTTGCATTGACATTTCCTTAATGAATGATGCTGCTCAACATGTTTAGACATAAAGATCGGACTTTCTCTTCTTTTGTGGAATGCTACTGTTTTCTTATCTTCCAACTGGGTAGTGCATACTATTCCTGTTATAAAATGTCCTTATATAAGAAACATGCCCTACACCAAATATATGGAATAATATTTACTGGGTGAGTTCCAATTCATTGGTGGACATTTGGTGGACAGTCTGTGCTAAGAAAGTTTTCATTATTTCAAGGGTAAAAATTTGAGCCTAGTCAATTTTACTCTTTCCCTTTTGCTTTGTTACTGCTACAAGGTCTGGGGATGGCACACTGATTGCTGCTCCCATGTTTAGCTACAATACTCATCAGGGACTGCATGCATATTTGTAGAGCTCCTAGGATTTGCATCATTGGTGTTCACACATGCTTTGTTGACAGGGACCACACATGTGTTGAGGCCCTTGGAATCAAAATGGCGGTCCCAGAAACAGCACCCAATGAGGAGGGATAGTACCTGGATCAAATTGAGTTACCCAAGTGCAAAGCAGATGATCAACCTCTGAGTTAAATCCTGAAGCCCAGTCCTTAACAAATTTAAATTTTTCACTTTTCCGTTTAGGTCTAAGATCCATTAGTGCTTAATTTTTGCATATAAAATATGAATCAAGGGCCTTTTATTTGCCCCTTGACCAATATCCAGTTCTCCCATTCACATTTATTAGAAATACTATCTACTGAGGGACCAAAAGACCAGAAAGAGGTGAAGGCACTTGCCTTACATGTGGCTGGTCCCAGTTCAATTCCCAGTACCACAAACAGTACATACAGTTTCCTAAGCACTGCTAAGAGTATTCCCTGATTCCTGAGTAGAAGGAAAAAGTTCTAGGTACCTCCATTTATGTCTCTCAAACCAACAAAAAATCCTAACTATTGAATCATCGTGGCATTTTTGTTTATTTAATATCAATCTATCCTGTTATGTATAGTTGCATGTACAACCTACCATAAAACTGGAATACCTTGACTGTATTTCTACAAAAGCTTATTTTCTGATCAACATGGAAACTTCTTCCCAGAAAACAAGAATGCCTGCTAGGACTTCGGTTGAGATTATGTAGCATCTATAGATCAATTTGAGAAAACTAATGCTTTCTCAATTCAAAAATACGATGTAGTTGTCTAAAACCTTCCTTTCTCAGCAATATTGTACAGTTTCTGGTAGAGAAGCCTCACCCTTTTCTTGTAATAGTTCTTACTGGCTTTTTATCCAGATAATATGATTTCAAGAATAAGATAAAAATGATTCCTTTCTTTTTGGTTTTCTGAACCAGCTGGTTTATAATAGAATCTTATTCCTCACACATTTTACAGAACTTAAGAGAGAAGCTATCTGAATATGTAAGTTTCTCTGTAGGACAACTTTAAAATACAAATTCAATTTTTCAGAGAAGTGAGATTTCAGATTTTTCTTTCTTCTTGTCTAGTACTGGTAACCTCTGTCTTCTGAGGAATGTGTTCTTTTCATTCAATTGACAGTTTACTAACAAGGTTGTAGTATTTATTTTCTTTTTTTGTTTGTTTCTGGGGGCGACACCCAGTGACACTCAGAGATTACTCCGGGCTCTGCATCAGAAATCGCTCCTGGCTCAGGGGGACCATATGGGATGTCAGGGATCGAACCCAGGTAATTCTGGGTCAGTTGTATGCAAGACAAATGCCCTACCTATTTGCTATCACTCCAGCCCCAGTATTTCTTTATTTTCTTTATAATGTCTCTGAGACTTAGTAATAGCTCTTTATTCTTTTTTAATATTGTTAAATTGTGCTGTGCTTTCTTTTTTTGTTTGTTTGTTTTTTTGTTTTTGTTTTTGGGCCATACCTGGTGACGCTCAGGGGTTACTCCTGGCTATTCGCTCAGAAGTCGCTCCTGGCAGGCACGGGGGACCATATGGGGAACCGGGGGATCGAACCGCGGTCCGTCCTAGGTTAGCACTGGCAAGGCAGGCACCTTACCTCCAGCGCCACCACCGGC
>PVKC010023110.1:0-17403 GCA_004027635.1 Crocidura indochinensis
GCATATATTTTATCTAAGCAGTAAAATGTTTTAGGAATTCCATTGTTTTGAGTGGAACTCAGAGATTTGAGCTTGGAACTGTTCTCTTTGATGTTAGTGTCTTTTTGCTAAGGAATTGGGAGACTGTTATAGGTAATTCATTTTCTAGCTCAAAATTAGAAGATGCAAGAGTGCAAATTCTTTGTGTGTGTGTGTGTGTGTGTGTGTGTGTGTGTGTGTGTGTGTGTGTGTGTGTGTAACCATACTCAGTAGTGTTCAGGAATTACTCCTGGCTCTGAGCTCAGGAATTGTTCTTGGTGGGGGTGTGGGGCACCATATGAGATGCAGGAGATCTAACTCAAGTCAGCCACAAGTGCCCTACAAACGGCACTATTGCTTGGGTCTAGAAATGCAAGTTTTTAATTCATCTTGCTGCCTTTCCCAAGGAAACACCCACTTTTCAGATGTTGAGTTTGGAAGAGTATCTAAAAAAAGATATTCATATCTTTTTAAGCAGCTTGAAAAATAAGAAAGTGACAAAATAGTGAAATGGCAATTGTAATCTTTAAAGGAAAAAGATTGAGGCTTTTTGTTCCTATTTCTTTTTTTTTATGGATTTAACAAATCTGAGATGTTTATTTGGTTATTAAGGTACATTAAGGTACATACACAAATACTCAATACACACACAGAAAAGTAATAACTGAGGATTTGTGTACCATAAATTTTAGATGGTATTTGAAACAGAAGATTTTATCGAAAGTTATTTACAGAGTATGATTACAAAGATTATTAAAAATATCTCACAAAAATAATTTTTTGTTTTTTTTTTGTTTTGGGGTCACATCTGGCAGCGCTCAGATGTTACACCTGGCTCTACGCTCAGAAATCGCTCCTGGTAGGCTCAGGGGACCAAATGGGATGCTGGCTTTTGAACCACTGACCTTCTGCATGGAAGGCAAATGCCTACCTCTATGCTATCTCTCTGGCCGCATCACAAAAAATAAATTTTAAGACAAATATTCAAGGGCTGGAGAGATACTGCCAGAAATAAGAAACTTGTCTTGCACATAACTGAGCTGAGTTCAATCCCCTGAAACTCTATGGTCCCATGAACCCCTCCAGGAGAATACCTGAGTACATTTGATGTGATTCCTGAGTGCAGATCCAAGAGTAAGCCCTGAGCACACACAGTGTGGCCCAAAAGCAAATAATTTTTTTGTAATTTTTTTAAAATTAGTAATCAAGATAATTTATTTTAATTTGGTTTTACATTTTTTTTTTGTTTTTGGGTCACACCCGGCAGTGCTCAGGGGTTACTCCTGGCTCCATGCTCAGAAATTGCTCCTGGCAGGCACGGGGGACCATATGGGGCACCGGGATTCGAACTGATGACCTTTTGCATGAAAGGCAAATGCCTTACCTCCATGCTATCTCCCGGGCCCCGGTTTTACATTTTTTAATTTTTATTTTGATCATAGTGGCTTACACATCTTTCACATTATTCCTATTTCTGTTCAGAGTTTGGGAAGAGGAAGATGGCAAAGATCCTGGCCTGAATGCGGTCAGTTTTAAGGAGGGAGCATATCCAGCTTATCCCAGACACTGGAAGGGAGAAACAATTCCTCCTGAGTTTGACTGGGTGTCACCAGGTTATTGGAGAGTTTCCTACTTATCCTCTAGGAGACACCAAGAGAAGGTTGTACTTGCTCAGACCAGGAAAGACTGAAATTTAGTTTGTAGTTTCTATTTGATAAGGGCTTTTACCTGTGGGTAATCATTTAAATGAAACCAGTACTTGAAATTTGAGCTCTGGTTGCAAATGCTTAGAAAATTGGAGTAAAATGAAGTTACCCAAGGGGTTTGTTAAATGCTGATGGTCCAAATTTCCCGCTACCCACTGTTGACTATGTATGAATTGTTTTTTTTTCTCTGTTGATTGGATGGGCATAGTTACTAATGACCTCTGGGAGCATTTCTGAATCAGCTCCACTTTGTGTGGAGTGATTTAGTATAGCTTTGCATTTAATCAATTAGTGGGATACTTTCATCTATAGCCCCAATATAGATATTTTTGTTCTTGCCAAATATAAAATTTAAAGAATAGTGCAGGAGTAGAGTGGGATTTGGAGCATTTCTCTAGAGCAAACTAACACCCACATTGGAAGTCTGGAAAAGCATTAAATAGCCTTATGACTAAAGAGATATCAGAGTGCAAACAAACCATTTATTTCTCAAACCTACATACATCTAAAATCAATGTATAACTCTATTGCTGCTGCTCCTAACAAATAGTATTTTAAGTGAAGCTGAAGAGAAACAGCAGAGAATGTAATGATAATTTTATTGGGGAGTGGAAGGCCATCATACATGATGGTGTTTGGCAGCCCCTCCTGGCAGTGTTTGGGGGAACCATGAGCTGCTGAAAACTGGGCGTTGGGCTTGGGCCTTGAGCTTCAAAGTGTGTACCCTTTGAGCCATTTTCCTGGCCCAATAAATCTTTTGTTGTTGTTGTTGTTTTGGGTCACACCAGGCAGCACTCAGGGGAATCTTTTAAATTATTTTTCTTTGATATTTTTTTCTTTTTTTCTTTTTCTTTTCTTTTTTTTTTTGGTTTTTGGGTCACACCCAGCAGTGCTCAGGGGTTACTCCTGGCTCCATGCTCAGAAATTGCTCCTGGCAGGCACGGGGGACCATATGGGGCACCGGGATTCAAACCAATGACCTTTTGCATGAAAGGCAAACACCTTACCTCCATGCTATCTCCCGGGCCCCTCTTTGATATTTTTTTGTCACATGTAGTTGTACTCAGGGTTTCCTCCTGAGTATATATATATAAACAGTATTATCATGGCCGGAGAGATAGCATGGAAATAGAGCATTTACCTTGCATGCAGAAGGACGGTGGTTCGAATTCCAGTATCCCATAAGGTTCCCTGAGCCTGCCAGGAACAATTTCTGAGCATAGAGCCAGGAGTAAACACTGAGTGCTGCTGGGGGTGACCCAAAAACCAAAACCAAACAAACAAACAAACAAACAAACAAAAACCAGTATTATATCTATAACAGTATTAGGCAAGTGAGTCAATTCCATTCTAATAGATCTTGGACAAATTACCTATTGGAATTAAATAAATTTTGGGTGACCATGCTTGAGAGTGTTCAGGGGTTACTCCTACTCTGAACTGAGAAATTAATCTTGGTGCTGCTTGAGGAACCAGTTGAGATGCTGGAGATTAAACCTGGGTCAGCCTGATGCAAGGAAGATGCCTTACCCACTGTATCTACTCCAGCCCCACCCTATTAGAATTTGTTCCTTCATGAAACAATGGGTAATAATGTCTGTAAAGTAAGATATATATATATATATATATTTTTTTTTTTTATATTGTTTGTTTGTTTTTGGGCCACACCCAGTGGCGCTCAGGGATTACTCTTGGCTCTGAGCCCAGAAATCGGTCCTGACTTGGAGGACCATATGTGACACTGGGGGATCGATTTTCGGTTCGTCCTGGGTCAGCTGCGTGCAAGGCAAATAAATGCCCTTTTGTTGCACCACCGCTCCGGCCCCTGGAGTGTAAGATCTTTTTAAGGGTTTGTTTATAAACTATTATAAAAATTAGTTTAAATATCAGCCAACATTGAGTATAAAGTTTACATTTTTATTAGAGGATACTTATTGGAGATGTTTATGGGTGCTTTTAAGCACAAGTATTTCCCAGCACAAGAAATACTGTAGTAAACATATCAGACTCATAAAGTGAAACAGACAATAAGCAAATAAGTAAGTATGTCATCCCAAATAACAGGAACCAGTTTGGTATTTAAACGCAGGAAAATCTTTGTTTCATTTACCCTAAGGAATATGTACTTGCAGTTGTCTCATATCCTTAATTCCTAATAAGCTTGGATAGTTGTTGTCTAGATTTCTTTAAAAGGAGATTATCTAAAATCTGCCTTTAAATCCTTCCACCAAGACGTCTGCTTAGGAAGTACTTTATATGCATTGCATAGATCACATATTTTTGGTATACATTAATATAAAATTCATATTAAATTTATATCAAAATATAAATTTATATCTGCATTACATAAATCATATAGATTTTGATGTTTTCACACTATGAAGTATTTTATATGCATTACGTAGTATTTTGATATGAAGAATGTAATATGTATTATGATGTTCATTAAGTAGAGAGGAAACTGAGATCTAAAGTTGCAGTTATTCACACGAGCTTGTGACAGACACAGGGTTGCATCTCAAGAGTATATTCCTTAAAGAAAGGCTCTGGCCCAGGGGCCAAGTGGTCCCAGATGCATTGTTGGGGAAAAAATAAAGACAGAACTAAATATCCAAGCCAAACTCAATGACAGTAGAATCAAGAGACTTACATTTGAACAATCTAAACTTAAATGGGCCTGTTATTTGGCAGGCCAGGGGCAAAGGATGGTAGAATAGGATGCACTCTGGCTCCATTGGTGGAGGGAGGTTGACACTAGTGATGGGAGGGGCCCTCACTCACTGTATATCTGAAATTCAACTATGAAGGACTCTAAAGATTATAATTGTTCTTTTTTATTTTATTTTATTTTTTGGGCCACACCCGGTAACGCTCAGGGGTTACTCCTGGCTATGCACTTAGAAATTGCTCCTGGGTTGGGGGACCATATGGGATGCTGGGGAATTGAACCGCAGTCAGTCCTAGGCTAGTGCTGGCAAGGCAGATGCCTTACTACTCTGTGCCACTGCTCCAGCCCCAGATCATAATTGTTTCAGTATATATACATATATATATACATATATACATACATATATATATATATCTTCAGAGTAAGTGTCTTGACCCAAATCAACTTGCCTTGGGAGAGTGGGAATAGGTAAAAAAGAATAGGGAGAGGAGATGGTGTCTCTTCAAAGAGAGTAAATGGCATCTTCCAAAATAGTTTATGGCGGTATTTGAAATCTCACAGATACATGGTTGACTTGTTTATTGGTGAATTCCATTTAATGAAATTTTATGGTTTCTTTGCCTGGAGGAATCTGCGGAATACCCAAAGATGAATTCCTGGTCACCAGTTTCACTGCTTAAAGTGCATGTGCAAAAGGATCAAAATTAGCCAAGACTTCACTTTAACATATATCCATTTAGGGGGTCTCTGTGACTGATTGACCAGACTTTTATGAAGGGGAATTTGTGGGGAAATTCTATCTGTATTGATGGCAGTGCCTTTTGCTGAATGTTGGGCTTCTTAATTGGGCTCCATTTTTAACATATTGGGACGCAGTTCTTTTCTGTGGGAACACATGTCCAAAATTAGAATGTAAATCAATGGAAAGGATATGATTTGATATGCAAATATTATATTTAAATACAACTTTTTATGGCTGTCACCAGTGTGTGTACTGGAGCCAAGATGTACTGATAAGCTAGGTTGGCTCAGTTCTCATACCCACAGTCTGTTACATTATAAGGCTCACACACACACTTGGCAGCATGTGGCTCCTAAGAAGGCTTGTAGCCATGTGTGTGTGACCCCGGTTCTAGTTTGGCCCCTGGGTATAGAATTTAACATCTCAAGGCTTGAAGTCTTTATAATCATAGCATTTTTTTAGCCTGGAAAATAATAAAATATTCTTGCAGAGAAAAATATGAAAAGCATGAATGTTGATATAATAGGTACCTCTGTAACTCTCTCCCACAATTAACAAGTGTTAATATTTAGTCATGTTTACTTAATGCCTATAAAATATGACAATGTACCCAAGACAAAGTCAACAATATGGAATCAAGAGACCCAAACTCTAACAATTTAAACTTTAAATGAGCTTGTTATACTGGTAGGCTGCGGGGCAAAGGGTGGTGGTTGGGATATACTTTGGGAATCTGGTGAATGGAGATTGACACTGGTGGTGAAATTGGCCCTGATTCATTGTATCTCTGAAACCCAATTATGAAGGACTTTGTAAATCACAATGGTTTCAATAAAAGGAAAAAATGACAATGTAAGTTGAAGTCTTGATGTTTTCCTTTTCAGTTCCCTGCTTCCTCAGTCCCCTTAAAGCATCATTCATACAGTTAATGAAATCTTTATATCATGTGCATATAGAATACTTGTATCTGCTACCACATTTGTAAATTTCTTTGGGCCTATATATGATGTAAGGATGACCTAAATGTAGTGGCTAAATGGCCTCCAGAGATGATTTCAATTAGCCAAAATTCTTTCACTAGCTTTAAGTTAGTGGAAGCTAGGGCAAATTCTTTAACCTTTTGTTGCCTCATTTCAAACCATTTATTATGGTGGTAAAGTTGTGTCTTATAGACTAGGATAAATAACATATGTTTATATAATGTATGATTACAATATTTTAATTATTAACTATATATTAATATTTATGTATCTATTATATATCAATAACTTAATACATATATAAATTAATTATATTAAATATATTATAAATTTATAATAATGAATTATTTTTATATGTCTCAAAATCTTTATTAATTTTCTGAATGCATTGGTTGTTTCTCAGTGTATTGGGTTTTTTTGATGAACATTAGAAAATGTACTTTAAATGTACAATATTCTTTTAAGGTATTTGATATTTGACATGTTTCTCTTTTTCTTAATATCTTGATTTAAAAACCTTGATTAAAACCACAATTGTGGGGGCTGGTGCAGTGGCGCTAGAGGTAAGGTGTCTGCCTTGCCAGCACTAGCCTAGGACAGACTGCAGTTCGATCTCCCGGCGTCCCATATGGTCCCCCAAGCCAGGAACGACTTCTGAGCGCATAGCCAGGAGTAACCCCTGTGTGTCACCAGGTTTGGCCTCAAAACCCCCCCTCCCAAAATTAAAACCATGATTATGGTTGGGTTTCAGTCATGTAAAGAACACTCCCCCTTCACTGGTGCAACAAACTTCCATCACCAATGTCTCAAATCTCCCTCCTTCCAGCTCCACCACTGCCTGTACTCTAGACAGACTTTCTATTCCCTCATCATTCAAATTGTTATAATAGTTCTCAATGTAGTTATTTCTTTAACTTAACTCATCACTATTTTTAGTAAGCTTCATGTTGTGAGCTGGAACTCTTCTCTTTTGTCTCTGAAAATTATTGTAAAAATTTATTTTATTTTTCTTAAAACCCATAGATGAGGGATACTATTTTGCATCTCTCTCTCTCTCTGACTTATTTCACTCAGCTTAATAGATTCCATGTACATCCATGTATTGGAAAATTTCATGACTTTATCTCTTCTGATGGCTGCATAATATTCCATTGTGTTTATGTACCACAGTTTCTTTAGTCATTCATCTGTTGAAGGGCATCTTGGTTGTTTCCAGAGTCTGGCTATTGTAAATAGCCCTGCAATGAATATAGGTGTGAGGAAGGGATTTTTATGTTGATTTTTGTGTTCCTAGGGTATACCCCTAGGAGTAGTATAGCTGGATCATATGGGAGCTCAATTTTCAGTTTTTGAGGAATCTTCATATTGTTTTCCATAAAGGCTGGACTAGATGGCATTCCCAAAAGCAGTGGATAAGAGTTCCTTTTTCTCCACATCCCCACCAATACTGCTTGTTTTCATTCTTTGTGATGTGTACCAATCTCTGTAGCGTGAGATGGTACTTTATAGTTGTTTTGATTTGCATCCCTGATGATTAGTGATGTGGAACATTTTTTCATGTGCCTTTTAATCATTTGTAATTATTTTTTGTCAAAGTGTCTGTCCATTTCTTCTCCCCATTTTTTGATGGGATTAGATGTTTCTTTTCTGGTAAAGTTTTGTCAGTGCCTTGTATATCATAGATATTAGACCCTTATCTGATGGGTATTGGGTGAATAGTTTCTCCCACTCAGTGGGTGGCTCTTGTGCCCTGGGCACTGTTTCCTTTGAGATACAGAAACTTCTCAGCTTAATATATTCCCGTCTGTTTATCTCTGTTTCTATTTGTTTGGAGAGTGCAGTTTCCTCCTTGAAGATGCCTTTAGACTCAATGTCATGGAGTGTTTTACCTACATGTTGTTCTATATACTTTATGGTATCAGGTCTGATATCAAGATCTTTAATCCATTTGGATTTGACCTTTGTACATGATGGTAACTGGGGGTCTAATTTTGCTTTTCTTGCAAGTGGCTAGCCAGTTGTGCCAACATTACTTGTTGAAGAGGCTTTCCCTGCTCCATTTAAGATATCTTGCTCCTTTATCAAAAATTAGGTGATTGGATGTCTGGGGAGCATTCTCTGAGTATCCAAGCCGATTCTACTGATCTGAGGGTCTGTCTTTATTCCAATATCATGCTGTTTTGATAACGATTGCTTTGTACTACAGTTTAAAGTTGGGGAAAGTAATGCCTCCCATATTCCCTTTCCAAAGGGTTGCTTTAGCTATTTGAGGGTGTTTATTGTTCCAAATGAATTTCAAAAGTGTTTGTTATACTTCTTTGAAGAATGTCATGGGTATCTTTAGGGGTCCCAAACTCACGGCCTGCGGGTTATAAGTGGCCCTCCGTACAACATTTTGTGGCCCTGCCCTAGAGGAATCTTTTTTGTTTTGTTTTGTTTTAGTTGTTTGGCTCACACTCCCCCAATATTCAAGGTTTACTACTGACTTTGCACTCAAGGATCACCCCAACTTTTTCTCCTGGGGCCCACAGGTAAATTGAGTTTGAGACCCCTGCTTTAGAGGGATCACATTAAATCTGTATAATGCTTTGGGGAGTATTGCCATTTTAATGATGTTAATCCTGCCATTCAATGAGCAGGGTATGTGTTTCCATTTCTGTGTGTCCTCTCTTATTTCTTGGAGCAGAGTTTTATAGTTTTTTTTTTTTTTTGTATAGGTCCTTCATGTCTTTGGTCAAGTAGACTCCAAGATATTTAAGTTTGTGTGGCACTAATATAAATGGGGTTGTTTTCTTAATGTCCATTTCTTCCTTATCATTATTGGTGTATAAAAAGGCCATTGATTATTGTGTGTTAATTTTGTAGCCTGACACATTGCTATATAATCTACTGTTACTAGAAGCTTTGTGGTAGAGTCTTTAGGGTTTTCTAAGCAGATTATCATGTCATCTGCAAACATTGAGAGCTTGATTTCTTCCTTTCTTATCTGATTCCGTTGATACCTTTTTCTTGCCTAATCGCTGTAGCAAGTACTTCCAGTACTATGTTGAAGAGGAGTGGTGAGAGTGGACAGCCTTGTCTTGTGCCAGAATTTAGAGGAAAGGCTTTTAGTTTTTCTCCATTGAGAATAATATTTGCCATTGGCTTGTGGTAGATGGCCTTAACTATATTGAGTAAGATTCATTTCATTCCCATCTTGCTGAGAGTTTTGATCAAGAATGGGTGTTGGACCTTATCAAATGCTTTCTCTGCACCTATTTATATGATTATGTGATGTTTAATTTTCTTGTTGTTGAAGCTGTGCATTATGTTAATAAATTTATGGATGTTAAACCATCCTTGCATTACTGGCATGAAACCTACTTGATTGTGGTGAATGATCTTCTTGCTGAGACATTGGATATTATTTTCCATGATTTTGTTGAGGATCTTTGCATCTGTGTTCATCAGGGATATTGGTCTGAAATTTTTTTTGGCAGCATCTCTGTCTGGTTTTGGAATCAAGGTGATGTTGGCGTTAAAAAAGCTGTTTGGAAGTGTTCCTATTTTTTTAATTTCATGAAAGAGCCTGGTCAGGGTTGGTATTAGCTCCTCTTGAAAGGTTTGAAAGAATTCATTAGTAAATACATCTGCGTCTGGGCTTTTGTTTTTGGTCAGGCATTTGATTACCTTTTTAATTTCCTCAATAGTGATGGGGATGTTTAGATATACTACAGTCTCTTTATTCAACTGTGGAAGGTTTTAAGAGTCCAAGAATTTATCCATTCCAGGTTTATTTATTTATTCCAGGTTCTCACGTTTAGTGGCATAGAGTTTCTCAAAGTAGTCTCTGATTACCTTTTGAATCTCTGCAATAGCTGTAGCGATCTCCCCCTTTTCATTTCTAATAGGGGTTTTCAAATTTCTCTCTTTCTTTTTGAGTTTTGCCAATGGTCTATCTATCTTGTTTATTTTTTTCAAAAAGTCAACTTCTACTTTCGTTAATCGTTTGGATTGTTTTTTGGGTTTCCACTTCATTGATTTCTGCTCTAAGCTATTTCCTTCTGTCTCTCTATTTTTGGTTCCTTTGTTGATCATTTTATAATTTTATAAGTTGCATCATTAAGCTGTTTCGGTATGCCTCTTCTTTCTTCCTGATGTTTGCTTGCAAAGCTATAAATTTATCAGTGCCGCTTTTACTGCGTCCCATAAATTCTGATAGTTTGTGTCTTCATTGTCATTTGTTTCCAGGAAAGTTTTGATTTCTTCTTTGATTTCACCTCATACCCACTGGTTGTTCAGTAGCAGGCTGTTTAATTTCCAGTAGTTAAAGTTTTTCTTTTGTGTCCCTTTGTAGTTCACAACTAATTTCAGAGCCTGTGGTTAGCAATGGTAGCCTGCAAAATTTCTATCTTCTTGTTTTTATGGAGTTATGTTTTATGTGCCATCATGTGGTCTATCTGTACATTGGTGAAGAATGTATATCCAGGTTTCTGGGGATGGAATGTCCTCTATATATCTACTAGTCTTCTTTCTTCCCTTTCTCTTTTCAGGGCTACTATATTTTTGTTGTGTTTCAGTCTGGTTGACCTATCAAGTGTTGACAGGGCCATGTTGAGGTCTCCCACAATTATTGTGTTATTATTGATGTCTTCTTTCAAATTTGTCGTTACATTACATATATATGTTACATATTTAATATAACATTAAATTATTGGACATATAGTAAATATCCAGTTGAATGTTATCTATTTCTTTGTGTGGTTTAATGTACTATAGAAAGGCTGTCAGTTTGGAGTTTTCTGAAGCTTAGCATTTCACTTACTATTCTTCTTGAGGCTATAGTTTGACTGCCACATAACACCACAATGTATTCATCCATTTGACAACTGATGGAAGCTTGTCTAGGTATGGATTTCTAACATTTGAGTATTTTGTGCAAAAAAAAAACCCACACTACTGTTTATTTTAGTGCAGCTTCCTTTCCTGTGCTTCTTAGATTATTGAATCACATACAACAGAATGATTAGTTGGACTCCTTAATTGTCCAACAATTTACTCTGGTTCATGTTTGGGCAGTTCCTTTGATGAAACAACACTACTCATGAGAAAGCTCTTATTGTTTTTGGATTACTTTGTTAGAAATAATTAAAAGGAAGACAAATATTAGTTTAATGCACTGCCAGCAAAATCATTCTAATCCCATGGACAACCTTTTGGTTCGTTAAAGACCCCAAGATCTTCTTTGACTGATGCCATTTTCCCTGCTTGCCTTTTGCCTAGAAGGCACTTTCTATGCTTGACTATTAATCTGAAATTGATTTTTTCTCAAAGGAGATCATCTCACTGTGTTTTGCAGTCAGCATCTTTATGTTGTTTACCCTTGAGGATTTATAAACTGAAAATGATTTATTTTTTAATTTCCTTTAATTTTTTGGGGCCCGGTCTACAATGGAACATTTATTTATTACACTTGTTTAATTTTCAATTATAAATTAGTGCCCAGAACAATGGCTGCCCTTGTTTTTGGACCTCAAGAGAGATTCCTTCAGATGAGAAAATACAAGATTCAATAAGTCATTTGTGACCACAGAGTTGAAATTCATTTATGATGAGATAACTTCTCAGGGAAAAAAAAGATAGCTTTCAAGGTCTTCCTCACTTTCTTTCTCTGGCCTTACCACTTCTGCCTCATTGAACCATTTCTTGATCAGGTAGAATTTTGAATTGTTTCATTTTCACTTACTTTAGTACTTGGATGTTTGTCCCTAATGATGTTTGCTGTCTGAACTGAACATGGTTCTGTCAGTCTGGTTATCTAGTACACTGCAAAACATCCCTTTCTTGTTGAAGTTCATCTATTTTTAATTACAGCAGCTCCATCACAGAACTAACTTGGAATCTTCTTGGTGTATGTTATCATCCTGGGAGGATGTATAATTGTTTTTTTTACTTTCTGTTGCTGAGTGCTAACTTATTCCTGTTAATTTTTTGAGTTCTGTTGATGTCCTTATGTTCACAGCTATTATATCCCATTACTATCTGTGAAGGGAGATAGATTAAATCGCCAAGATCACTTACAACTCTTCCAAATAGATTGGTTATTCCAGAACATACTGTCTAATAGAACTCTCAGTGATGATGGGAAAATGCCCTAGATCTGCACTGTCTAATATCATAGCCACTGGCAATGATTGAACATTTGGACCTTGGCTGGTATAACTGAGAAATAGAGGTTTAAAATTTACTTAACTTCAGAGTGGCAGATGAGGGTTTAGAAAACTGTGGAGTGGTAGTGATGGTGTAGTCTTTTTGTATATCAACATATTTAGTTGGTATATTTTGCATATACATCTTTATATAGCAAAACCATAGATGTGAAAATTATTGTAAATCATGTTACTGAAATGACAATAAAATTTAAAAATGATTTTAAGTTTTTTCTTTTTAAGTCACATAGTCACATGCAGTTTTACTGGACCGCAGAGTTCTAGAGAAAAAACATCAGAATTTTATTGTTTACTTATTTTATTCTTTGGGCTATTCAGTTTCTTGGCAGAGGCTACTTCTGACTCTGTGCTCAGGGTTCAACTCAGTGGTGTTTGTTTGGGCTTTCCTGGCTCAGTGCTTAGGACTTACTTGGACAGTGCTGTTGAAGACAGTATAGTTGAAGGGATACAACATGCAAAGCACATACTAAGCATGTTGGATACTTTCTCAGGCCTCCATGTTCATTTGCTTGTGGAACTATTTTATATTGTTGCACTGAGAATCTGTGGGAACACTTTCATATGCTGGAAATATGAAGAAGACAGCTGGTTCTTAGGGAACTTCTTGCCTGCTACTGTGGTTTCAGGCACAGTTTTATATCAGAATCATTTGGAAAACTTAAAAAACTCTGATGTTGTGGACCCACCTATAAGAGGTTATGATCTATATGATCTAATGCATAGCCTATGACTTTGCTGGAGCTGTAAAAACTCAACCTGACAGAGCTAGGATCCCCCTACCTTGGGGTAACAAAGTACACAGGTATTATATGTGCCTTGCAGACGGCTGAACTGAATTTGATCTCTATCATTCCACATATAAATCAAGCACCACAAGGAGTGATTCCTGAGTATAAAGTTAGAAGTAACTCTGAGCACTGCTGAGTGTGACCTAAATATTAAAAAAAAAATTATCTCCTGTCTCAGGAAAGTAAGTGCTATTTTTTGATAAGTATCTGGATGTAGCCACAGGGAAGTAAGTTTATGCACATTTGAAAGTTGTTCACTTTCTAACCCTGTACGGTCAATCCTTTTTCCCATACTGGGAAATACTGAGTCTGGAACATGAAATAATCTCATAGTCTCGTTTATTGGGCCATGCTGTCAAAACTGCAAACATATACTCAAGATGATCTACAGACTCTGTTTCCTGGAGCATGTATTACTTGTCTTCAATTGGGTTTATCTGCCCAGTGTTTTCTTCATCTCCAGTCTTTTTTTAAAAAATATATTTTTTATTTAAACACCTTGGTTACAAACATAATTGTGGTTGGGTTTCAGTCATTTAAGAGGACACCCCCCAATCACCAGTGCAACATTCCCACCACCAATGTCCCAAATATCCCTCCTCCCCCACCCATCTGTACTTTAAGCAGGCTTTCTATTTCCCTCATATATTCTCATTGTTAGGATAGTTCGCAATGTAGTTATTTCTCTAACTAAACTTATCAATCTTTGTTCATCTCCAGTCTTAGCCAGTTGTCTGGATTTTAGAATTAGAATCTTTGAAACTAAATTTTAAAATAAAGGAGAAGGAGTCAAATGTTTATAAGGTGGAGGTGCTTTTGGCTTGGACCATTCCAAGAGGAGGGAATTTGTTGTGTTACTTTGTAGGTTGGTTTTAACTTTAGCTTTAATAAAAAGAGCGAATGTTTCTCTCCTCGTTGATCATGGAGCATCTGGGGCTTCTGGAACAAGCTACAGAGAAACATTCTTTATGAGGAACATTAGTGGTATTGTGATAAAATAAAAAGAGATCATGGCAAAGATAGTTTGGTCTAAAAGCTTCTGCTTGGTGACATATACCATTTGTTCAAAATATGCCTGTGACCCAGGAAGGTAGCATTCACTAGGGAAAGGAGGGCATGTATTAGTAAATGATTGTACAGTTTATTAAAATATTCTTTTCTCGTCAAAAGCATTTGGTTCATTATTCTTGAACTCATGAAACACATGCATGCTCCTGCTTCTTTTTGAAAGTCCAGTGAAAAATTTCCACTCATAGTTTAGGACTCAAAGCTTAAAATCCTACATAAATCTATTTATGATGATGATGTTGACTGAAGATGATGAAGTATTCTGGGGACTTTAGCACCACTTTCTGGTACACTGTGCCAGATATTTAAGTGCCTTATTACACAGCACTGCTTGGGTCATGTGACTCTGGGGATCACCAGGGCCACATGGGAAGTGCTTGGGGATATTTAGGACTAGACTGGCAGTGCTGAGAGTCATATACGATCTTGAGGTTTGAACTTGGGCTCTAGTGTATGTGAAACTTGCATTCCTCACTGTTCAGTTATTCTCCTCAGACCTGTAGTGGATTTTTATATTCCGTTTTAGTTTTGCTCTTGTATCATATACCTAAGACTAGAGAGGTAAATTATTTGCTTATCCTAGATCTAATATGTTTGAACATTCAAATTTTAGAAAGGAGCTACAATAACTTAAGTAATTTTAATTTTTGCAAGCAGGAATAAAACAAAATTTAGCAATTTTGGAACTTATGAGAAGCAAGTTGACAGGGTCCTTGGCCATAAGTATTAGCTCTTACTTTTCTCTTTGGAAAGAGGCTGTTGGTCCATTTCTATCAGTCTTGCTTTAACTTTACTAAGGGTCCCTCTTCTCCCATTACTCCTTTGTAGTCAGAAAACTCTACCCAGCCAATTCCAATTTCCAAACGACCCCAAATGTTTGGACAGCTCAAGCATTGCTTTGCCACCTAGACAGTCTTCTTTACTTAAATTTGTGTGACTTTTTAGTGATAAAACAAAAATAAAATGTATTCATTTTCCCACTAATTTTATCCCACTCAGTTTTATATAGCAAGAGTTAGACACTCATGAATTTCATTCCCAGTGAACTTTGTGGGCTTCCCCAGGAGCCTGCTTGAATCAAGTTACCTGAGCAGATGATTTCCTGCTGCTTTCTTAACTTGTTCAGATGTTTGAACAATGGGGAGATGCTCCACATCCTTGATTTGATCCTTACCTCAGGCTGGGTTTGCTTTGTGTGCTGAAGGTATTTCTCAGTTCTGTCTTTTATTATTTGGAGGGAAGGAAATATCTTTTTCTTCCTTGCAAGCCCTGTGCTTCAAACTTCTTTTTTTATTTCTAACAACAAGGAAATCAATTTTCTAGTTGCAGTTTTTTTTTGAGTGGGGGAAGCACATCTGGCAGTACTCAGGGGTTACTCCTGGCTTTGTATTCAGAAATTATTCCTGGTAGGCGCAGGGAACCATATGGGATGCCAGGGACCAACCCCCTCTCAGCTTCATTTTAAGGCAAATGCCATACCTGCTGTGCTTTTGCTCTAGCCTCCTTATGTTAGATTTGTTTTCTTGGGCTGTCATTAATAAAGTACTAGTGCCAAAGTGGCATCAATGACAGAAATGGGGCTAGGAGTGTGAGGCCCTAGACAGAACTAATAAAAAAAAAATAAAACAAAACAAAAATCAAACTAAAAACAAAGAAACAAACAAAACACCATAAGCAAACCAGTGAACTAAACGCAACAACCACCCTCAAAGTATATTGCCTCATAGCTTTGGAGACCAGACACTCAATGCAGGTATTGGTTCTGCTTTCTCCTGAATCCTGTGAGGAAGGGTGAATTCCACTCTTCTCTCCTGCTTTCTCTCTGCTTCTTCATATTGCTTCCCTGCTAGACACAGCTCAGTCCACAATTCTGTCTTTTTTTTTTTTTTTTTTTTTTTTTTTTTTTTTTTTTTTTTTGGTTAGGACACCAGTCATGCTGGAGTTGAGTTTTCACTGAAATAACTTACACTATCTCATTATAAGACGTCATTGTAAGTCATCATTGTAAGACCTGTGTTTTCAAAAGGTACATTATAGGGCACTGAGGAATAAGGCTTCCACATACAAGTTTTTTTTTGTTTGCTTGTTTTGGTTTTTGGGTCAGCAGCACTCAAGGGTTTCTCCTGGCTCTCTGCTCAGAAATGAATCCTGGCAGGCTCGGGGGACCATATGGGATGCAGGAATTCGAACCACCATCCTTCTGCATGTAAGGCAAATGCTCTACCTCCATGCTATCTCTCCGGCCCCTCCACATACAAGTTTTAAGGGGATGTCAATAATTGCTTAACTTCTATTTTCTTTAGCTCTTGTCAAATGCTAACAGTGGTGATCAAGACACAGAGCACTTTCTGTTTTTCCAATTGGTCAGGTATTTTTTCTTCTTTCAGTTTATTTCAGATGAAGCTAATAACAAATGTTTCATCCCTCTATAATGCATATCAACATCTTTTAGCTTTAAGTCATGATTTCCTTTCTGCCCATTGCAAGAATCCAGGGACACCTACTTTAAGTTTATTATTGTATCCATAGCGTACACCTGTACAGTAGGGTATACAATAAAGGAAGTAGCACCCTACTTCCTGTTCCAATATATGAAGCAAAGCATGGTGAGGTGGTTTTTCAATAGTCTTCACCTCATAATGATCTGCAATATCAGGAGTTTATTTGTTGTTCAAGCTGCCTGAGATCCATTGACTCCCCTCACCTTCACTTCCCTCTCTGATACCTCATGGTGCCCCTGACAGTAGCCCTGTCTTTACCAGGGCAAAGGAAAAGCAAGAAGTATGTATTCTAAATGTTACTGGTTAGAGATGATATGTGTCATTTCACTTTAAATTTACTGCCCAAAGCAAGTGATGTGGTTCACGTTTAACTTCAGCAAATGGAAAACATGCTTCCCCCTTCCCACCCTCAGCAATTGGTAATCAAGTTCTGAATCTGCATACAGAACAGCAAGCACATCACTGCTGTAATAATTTGAGAAAATTCAGGCAGAGGAATCAGTTTGCTACTTCAAGATAGGTAAGTAGGGGCCCGGGAGATAGCATGGAGGTAAGGCATTTGCCTTTCATGCAAAAGGTCATCGGTTCGAATCCCGGTGCCCCATATGGTCCCCGTGCCTGCCAGGACCAATTTCTGAGCATGGAGCCAGGAATAACCCCTGAGCACTGCCGGGTGTGACCCAAAAACCAAAAAAAAAAAAAAAAAAAAAAAAAAAAAAAAAA
>PVKC010023111.1:0-17433 GCA_004027635.1 Crocidura indochinensis
CCCGAACCTGCCAGGAGCGATTTCTGAGCATAGAGCCAGGAGTAACCCCTGAGCGCTGCCGGGTGTGACCCCCCCCCAAAAAAGAGAGAGAGAGAGAGAGAGAGAGAGAGAGAGAGAGAGAGAGAGAATCTTTCAAACTGAATAACAAACTAAAAGAAACATGTAATTCTTATCACAGACAAACACATTTTATGAGTCAAACACATGAAAGAGTTCTGTGCTCTGTAGGTGTGAAACCACGTCTACCAACGAGACACTAACCTGTTCTCCATTGGTAAAATAAGGCCAATAATATTAACCACCTCAAAGAATTCTATGATTATTTAGTACGTTTTTTTAAAAAGCCATAATTAGGCATTTGCTGTTTTTCTGTATTTAGCACAAATGAAACTATCATTTAGAAGTCCTTATTCAATCCGTCTATTTTTTCTCCACTTGAACCAATTATTTTTATCCTCCTTTCTAAGATCAACAGATTTAATAGTTATGATGCCAAGGCATATACAAATTAACTTTGTAAAAATCTATTTAAACAGTTCTCTAGCTTTCTGTTTGCAAAGTCACAAGCACACAGGTGTGACTGAGAAAAAAAATAATCATAGACAAGTATAATCTCTGAAATATATCTGGCTTCTAATGTTAGGCCTGATATTAAACACTGTTCATTCTTAACGACAATCCTCAAAAGTATGTGAATTCCTGTTTTGTGGGTTAAAAAAAACACTGAGGTTCAGGGTAAATAATTTACCCAAAAGCATACAAATTGCCGACAACAAAACAGAAATTAAGTCTCTACGACTCTAAAATGTGTTCTTTTGAGATACACTGTGAGTCCCAATTATAAAGCCATTTTTTTAAATGCAATAGAATAATCTGTCAGAAATAATGATTGAAAGAATGCTTATTCTAAAGTTACAGTTCTCACCAGATAATGATCAAGATCTAGAGACATTTCCATCCACACCACACTGACTGACATCAACAGGGGCACTGCCAGGGATTCAAATAAAAACCCCACAGTGTTGAAACAGCCCATAACAAAGAATTATCTGTCCCAAAATGCCAACAGTGCTGTAGTTCAGAAATGCTATGCTAAAGGAATTCTGCACAAAAAAATTTTTTGGGGGGTGGCATGGGGAGGGGGGTTTCACACTCAGCAGCGCTCAGGGTTATTCCTGGCTATGTGCTCAGAAATTATTCCTGGCAGGCCCAGGATCGAACCTGGGTCAACCATGTGCAAGATAAACACTCTACCCACTGTGCTATGTCTCAGGCCCCCTGGACATACATCAGGAATTTGTGATAAAACTTACTTTTTTTTTTTTAAAGCATGCTGT
The DNA here is from genome assembly GCA_004027635.1 of Crocidura indochinensis. NCBI lineage: Eukaryota > Metazoa > Chordata > Mammalia > Eulipotyphla > Soricidae > Crocidura > Crocidura indochinensis. The sequence continues at coordinate 1,338 of PVKC010023111.1, forward strand.
TTCTGACCCACAAAACTGGTTTTTCTGACCCATTTTGAAAAACTACGTAAAAGAGGGGGACACACCCAGTGGTATTCAGGGATTACTCTGGCTCTGAGTTCAGAAATCGCACCTGGGAGGTTCAGGGGACCATAAGGGATACCAGGGATCAAACCCAGGTCAGTCACATGCAAGACAAATGCTCTACAGGCTGTGCTATCACTGGCCCTGTAGAGGATATGTTTCTATTCAACTTCTGATCATGTTCACTCTGACGGATGGCAAATTCAACAACATATAAAACTCTATATAAGACATGCAAATCAACAAATAATAAGTAACATGGTATCTCCCATATTTTTAAAAAAGAACTTGGGCCTAGAGCAATAGTACAGAGAGTACATTACACATGGCTGATCCCAGATCTGATCCCAAACACCCGAAATAGTCCCCTGAGCACAGAGCCAGAAGTAAGCCTTGAGCACCACTGGTTTGGTCCAAAAACAAAACAAAGCAAAGAAACCTAACATTTTTTCAGACATTCTCAAACACTGAAAATCAGGTCAAAGAAAGTGTAAGACAACAACCTTCAATTTTAACAGCCTCTCTTCAAACTGAGTCAGTCGCAAGTGTTACTTAGGAGAGTAGATAAGCAGTTAAAAACCAGTACCAACAAAAAACAAAACAAAACAAACAAACAAAAAAAAAAAACAGTATCAAATATAAAAACCTAACAAAACCCCCAATTTATTATCCAAACAAATTTGACTTTCATCTACTCAGTCAACAGAATTCCTAAAGGACTAAATAATGCTCTGTTAATTATCGGCTAACTTATTTTGCCTAAGGTAATACTATACCCATGAGTAATATGTTATGCAAAAAAAAAAAAATCTAATCACTAGTAAAAGGTGAACCAAAAAGGTACTGCAAAATACCTGAGCCCCATCTTAAGATTAAAATGCAGGTATCCACTAATTACCCACTGAGTGACTTGGGTAAATGTCTTAACCACTAAGTTAAATCACTAAGTCTGTTCTTTCCTCTTAAAGGAAGGATAATACTTGTCTTGGAGGGATCTTGGAAGGATTAAAAGAAATAACTTAACCATATAGTAAGAGCTCATTAAATTCCTTTTTCCTTCCTCTCCAGCCTCTCAAATTCAATCCTCTCTCCAATAAATCAGTCTCTCCAAAGACAGGTACGGAGAAAAACAGAACACTAAACCACCTCCCATCATAACGCTCTACCTGGTTCCCGGTTCTAAATAGGCTCGATTTATTCTGCGTTATTTCCTAACCAAGGCACGGGCCAACATTGAAAAGTCTTTTCTTTGTAAACTATGAATGAAGTAGACAGCACTTTTCAATCCCTTACTGTAGTGTTACAGCCCTTAGGATGGGCTTGGATGGAGATGGTGGGAACTTTCTCTTCCATCCCAGACCGCGTGGCTCTGCAACCCCCTTCAACCGTAGAAAATCGGAGGATATAGATCTCACTCACAGGCAGGCTTCCAGAGAGATAACGTCTTTATTGCCCTGGCCAACGTCTGTGTGGCCTATATCATAAACCTATTGAAGCATTTGCCATTTTTAGCTAGCCCTGCATCTTACTTCTCTCATCCATGTCACCTCCAACCTCCATACAGGCAAAAAGACCTTATTCCCTTGGGTCAAAGGCCTTATCTAACCTTCCCAAGACCCCTCCCAGGAATGGACTGGACCGGGTCTTGCAGGCAAGATGGGGATGGGGCCACACCTTACCTAGGTTGCCCCATCAGGCCTCCACTACTTATTCTACAGCTGGTTCACATATGAGTCAATAATCATAATATCATATTATTGTTATCTTTATCTCCCCCTCGTTTGTTCCCAGAAAATGAGTTCAGAGAACCACTCCTGCTACTTTCATCCAAAGGAGATCATAAACCTACTTTTTAGTTCCCACTATATCTCACACTACCAACACAAGCTAACACTGAACTATCAGTAGAACCTCAATGCTCTGCAGTGGACCAAATAAAGTATGGGGACCCTGAGAAATGGGAAAAAACTGGGGGAAAAAATGTGATCGAGGGCCGGGCGGTGGCGCTGCAGGTAAGGTGCCTGCCTTACTGCGCTAACCTTGGACGGACCACGGTTCGATCCCCCGGTTCCCATATGGTCCCCCGTGCCTGCCAGGAGCGACTTCTGAGCGCATAGCCAGGAGTAACCCCTGAGCGTCACTGGGTGTGGCCCAAAAACAAAAAAACAAACAAAAAATAAAATGTGATCGAATGCAAAATGTTTAGTAAAAAATCTACCAATTTAGACGGGATTAATGAATTAGCAAGAATTGCACAGGACTTCAGACAGCTCAAAGGGCTGGTGCAAACTCTGCAAGTGAAGGGTCCACATTGAATACCCTGGCACTATAGGGTGCCGCTACGTAACCAGGAGTGATGCCACCAGAGGACAAAGCTGGAAGTACTAACCCTGAAGCATTAGATATGACCAAAAAAAATAAAGAAATTAAAAATTAAAAAATCAAAGCGTGGGGCCCGGGAGATAGCATGGAGGTAAGGCGTTTGCCTTTCATGCAAAAAGGTCATCGGTTCGAATCCCGGTGCCCCATATGGTCCCCCGTGCCTGCCAGGAGCAATTTCTGAGCATGGAGCCAGGAGTAACCCCTGAGCACTGCCGGGTGTGACCCAAAAACCACAAAAAAAAAAAAAAAATCAAAGCGTGATTATTTCGAAGCAGAGTAATAGTACAGAAGATAGGGTAGGGGTAGGGTAAGGCATTTGCCTTGCTTATGGTCCACCCACATCCAATTCCCCCCCCCAACCCACATCCAATCCCCTACATCCCAAATGTTCACCTGAGAACCTCCAGGAAAGATTCCTGAGTGCTGAGCCAGGAGTAATCCCTGAGGACAAAAGGGTGTGGTCCAAAAAAAACAAACAAATCTAAAAAGGACGTTTACCAAAATAAATAAAAATTTAAGGGGCCCGGGAGATAGCATGGAGGTAAGGCGTTTGCCTTTCATGCAAAAAGGTCATCGGTTCGAATCCCGGTGCCCCATATGGTTCCCCGAGCCTGCCAGGAGCAATTTCTGAGCATGGAGCCAGGAGTAACCCCTGAGCACTGCCAGGTGTGACCCAAAAAACCACAAAAAAAAAAAAAGAAAGAAAGAAAAAGAGCTTCAAAACAAAACAAAAGGGGCTGGAGAGAGAGCACAGAGGTGGGGCGTTTGCCTTGCATGCAGAAGGACTGTGTTTCGAATCCCATATGGTCCCCCGTGCCTGCCAGGAGCAATTTCTGAGTGTAGAGCCAGGAGTAACCCCTGAGTGCTGCCGGGTGTGACAAAAACAAAACAAAAACAGAAAAAGAGCTTGATTCTGTGCTCTCCTTACAGTGCAATTCCTGGGCATTCATTGTCAGTTTCATCGTAAAGGATGAAAACTAATCCTCACTTCATGCAATTCTTCTAGGCAGTTTAGGTTATAGACATGGCTGGCCCATTACAACCGAAAGATAATTAGGACAAAAATCTAAGATAATGAGTGAATAAAAACAAAATGTCCTTTGAGAATAGAACTCCCAAAGGACTCTTGGGAGAGATTTTCACTAGCTACTAGTATTTGTAAGAAATCTGGGTGCAGAATTCCTATGCAGGATATGTTCTTTTTTTTTTTTTTCCTCCTCAAATCACCTTGGTCTTTGATACACAGTTCAGAAAAACTGAACTTTTAATCTTCTTAATGAATATATACACCAATCTCATTAACTACAGTAATTAACTCGGAATTAGTGATTATTCTGACTTGTGATGTGTCAAACTGAAATGCTTCTTTCAAATATTGAAGGCCAGAGCATTGCACAGCAGCTCTCGTACACAGCCGGACCAGGGTTCGATCCCCTGGATTCCCATATGGTCTCCCGGAGCCTGCCAGGAGTAATTTCTGAGCGCAGAGCCAGGAATAACCCCAGCACCACCGGGCATGATTCAAAAAATAAAAACAAACCCAAAAAGTATTCAAATATTAAAAGACAGCTCACACAGTTATTTTATTTTTGATTTTTTGGGCCACACCTGGCTGCGCTCAGGAGTTACTCCTGGTTCTTCGCTCAGAAATCAGACCTGGCAGGCTCAGGGGAACCATATGGGATCCTGGAGATCGATCCCTGGCTGGCTGTGTGCAAGGCAAATGCCCTCCTCACTGGATTATCAAATCACTCAGACCCCTCACATAGTTTTTAAAAAAGAGTACCACAGTTTCAAACGTTGTTCTAGCATTCTCATTTACCACAAAGCCTCGTTAATAACCTTTAAAAAATTGCTATCAGAGGCTAGTCCTGTTTGTAGTTAAAGGAAGTCACAAATATTAACTATTTTGGAAGACCAGATCATAAAGATCTGGAAATCTGAGGAGAGCCATAAACCCAAGAAAAAAAACCATCTGCCAGGTACAAAAACTGCCTCAATTTCGCTGCTCCCAGACTCCCTCTGCCCAAGCCTGAACTGGAAAGACACTGCTGTCTTCCAGCAGTCTTTGGTCTCTTTTTGGATTTTAAGCAACGAAACAAAAACAAAAAAGATCAAATCCCTCCATCTACTTTTCTTTTCTGCAAGTAAAGGATTCAGTCTGGTTAACCATTCAAAAGCCAAAGAGTTTGGGGAAGGCACTACATGCGACATGGTTTTACTTACAAACTCAAACACTTGAGTGCAAGTGTTTGAGTCCTTACAGTCAATGGCCCAGCTATCCCCAGATTTCCTATTTGGGGGGTGCTCACCCTTAGCTGCACACAGGACTCATGTGGGAGCTTTAACTTCTACTCCAAGGAGCCTGGAGACAATGGTTTAAGAGGGTGTAGGAAGGGATCAGCTTAAGATCCTCCAAGGGCCTCCCCAGCCCCAGTCCCAGCCCCAATATAATCCGTTGAAAAATTATTTTAAACTCCAATCGAAGTATGGGTTCCATTCTTCAGAGATGCTGTCAGATTAGTCTGTCAACACGGGGCCTACAGAGTTGGAACCACTTTGGGCGAAATTCAATTCAGCAAATGAGGATAGGCAAGCACCCCTTGGCCTGGCCTGTGGTGGCATTTTAAGTGACCCCTGAGCCAGGGAGACGATTTCAAAGATGCAGAGCAGAAGAGAGGAGGGTCGCAGGCCTGTGTGCAATATGAAGGTGCTAGTGTCTGCTTAGGGATGGAGCCCTGAGCAAAGCAACTAGGTGATCATCTACCCCTCGGCCCATCTGGCCTCGCAGGGGGGCTCTAAGCACCCCCTGATGGTTCTGCTACACTGCATGTTACCTAAAAAAAGGTTCCCCCCCAAAAAAAATTTTTTTCTGCACTCCCAACCGTCTCCAAGGTGCATTTCACTGGACTCGGCTAACTGCAAGAGCAATATTGGGGTGAGTGGGTGGGGATCCCCTTCCCAATCTCGGGGAGAGAAATCACCAACCAGGGAAGGTCTCTGACACACCCTCCCCTGCAACATACACATGTATCATCCACCCCCCAAAAGTGTTCTTTGGGCATGTAGGGAGGACCCATCCAGCAAAGTGCTTGCTCGAGGCGCCCAAGCAAACTTTGCCCACCGTGCACATGCACCTGGGTCTGTGTGGATGCTCAAGTGGTGATCCTGATGATGGGGGGGAAAGGGGAACAAAATTAAAAAAAAAAAATAAGCGTGGAAAGGGGGGATGCCAGGCGGGGAGAAGCTAGCCAAGGGCTTGAGGATGCAGAGTGCAAAGACTTGAGGATCCCATCCTCCCCTAAATTAAAACCCGGGGCAGATCCAGGGGGCGCAGGGCGGCGATGCAAGCTGCAAAGGGGGTCCCCCAGGGGGGCTCCAGTGGGGATCCCTTAGGGGGGGTCCCAAGGCCTAATGGGGAACCACAGTTGCGCAGGCCCCGGCGGGGTGTCGTGCGAGTGTGTGTGCCCGGGGGGTGCAGAAGGGCGTGTGCCCGTTACCTTGTCGCAGTAGCGCCCCACCAGCTGCTTCATGCGCCAGTGCGGCGCGGTGAACACGTCCACCTCCTCGGGGAAGGGCGCCATGGCCACCGCCGCCGCCGCCGCCGCCGCGCCAAGCCATAGACAACCCGCGCCGCGGGCCGGAGGCGGCGCGCCCCCCTGCGCATGCGCCCGCCCCGTCGGCGCGCGCGCCCGGGAGGACGAGCGACGGGTATGCGCACGCGCGCCCGGGAGGCCAAAAAGTCCGGGAATGCGCATGCGCACCCGAATAGGAGGGAGCCGAGCGTCGGGTATGCGCACGCGCACCCGTAAGGGAGGGAGAGGAACGGGCATGCGCACGCGCGCCTGGGAGGCCAAACCCGGGAATGCGCATGCGCGCCCGGGTGGGGGGGAACCGAGTGCTGTTGGGAGGCCAAAACCGGGAATGCGCATGCGCGCCCGGGTGCTTGGGGGGGAGGGTGTGAGCGAGCGTTGTGTATGCGCACGCGCACCCGGGGTGGTGACCGAGCGTCGGGTGCGCCGACCGCCCTCCCCGCCCCCTGGGGGCCCGCGGTGTCACGTGACCAGGCGTTTGGGCGGGCTGGCGGGGCCTGCAAGTTTCTCCTGCCTAGGGAATCCTGGCTTGCTTTCCCCTCTTAGTCGGGATTGGGGTGCAGAAAGCGAGTCTTGTATTTATTTTTTTTTAATTCTCATTTCCCCACATTAAATATGGGATAGAAGGGGAAGCTTGGCTGTCGAGGTGCATTTTTTTCTCAGGGAGCACAATGGCCAGGGTCTGGGATGCATGCCAGCTTAAGATGGTGGCCCCAGCTGCTGCATGGTTGGAGTTTGCATGAAACAGGCTTATTACCCCTCTCACCCTCAGCACAAGCAATCTTAGGGGTGTCTTGGGGGTGCTCCAAAGACCTGAGAGCCTTGTGGTGGGTGAGGTGATTTCCTGATGGGTCCCCATCTTGCAGCTGGGACCTGGGCCAAGGCAGGAAAGAGCATCCTGAGAAGTCCTGCAGGCACCCCAGGAGGGAAATGAGGCTCCAGGATGCACAGTTCTGTCCTCAAAAAGGCCCCATTTTCAGGATGTACCCCAAAAGCGAAGGAAACACACTGAACCTGCCATTCCCTCTGGAAACACATAAGGGGGTTCTGCTCTCTTATCAGCCCTCTCTCTGCTGGCCGCCCCAGTTCCCATCAAACAAAAATTGCAAAGCAGAATTGGGAGCCCACATACTTTCAGGATGTTCCTACTTAACCCTTAAATCCATTTTTGATTATTGAGTCAGGCCATGGGATTTAGGGACCGGCCTGTCTGGCTGCCACATACACCCCACCTCCAGCAAAGCTCTCCTCTAGCTCGTTGTAAACTCGCACCAAGTCCCCATTCTACTAGCATTTTCTAGTTCAATCTGATCTAGCCCAGGAATGTAGACCAGGGCCTCTACAAACCTGTTGGATAGGAAAATGAATGCTATGAGAACATGTCTCTAGGTGTTACCCTTGGCACTTAAGGCAATGCCCATCAGACAGTTACTATTACATATTGGCGAATTAAGAAAATAAAAAAAGGAATGGGGGAAGCTCGTGGCATCCGTAATTTCCTCATTCTGAACTTTTCACTCACACAGAGTGAGTTTTTGTTACCACTACACCCTTCTGTGTCTCTTGGCTATTGAATCATGAGAACCAGACCTGTAAAATGCATAGAAAAGAAGACCAAGAGCACTCACCAAGCTTCACAGGAGCTCAAAAACCCAAACTGGAAGGTCCAAACAGTCTCTGTGGAAATCAAGTCCTGTAGGTCATTGTTCTCTTCGAAAGAAGCTGTTAATATAGGCTCCATATGCTTAATAATATACCAATTAATTGATTTACAATTCAACTTTAGCCCTAGAAAGAAGACATAGACCCCATTACAGTAGATTAGAGCAGAACAGGAAGTATTATGCAGGCCAAGGATGTTGGTCTAATCACCTGATTTCTGCTGGGAGAGGGGAGTGAAGGAATTGTAACAGACCACACAGTTATTGGCCACTACTGCATAAGACATCCTACAAGGTCATGAAAATCCACATTGTATGAAGCCTGATGGATTAGTGGATTCTTTCTTTCCTGCTCTCATTTGCCCTGAAAAACTGAGGGAGGGGGGCGGAGGCCAAATCATTTCTGGGTAATCTAAAAATATGCCACCTGACTGCTTTGCTAATCTGTTCCAGTCCTAGTTTTGAGAGCCCTGGAAAGGGTTACAGGTCAGTCAGTCTAAAGCATTTAGCTCTATTTTTTTTTTTTTTAGTTCATGACATAGCACTTTTCCTCATAAAGGGTTAGTTGTGAAAACTGCAATGGAAAAAAAAAGTTATTATTGCAAAACAGTTGGAATCACAGTCCTCTTTCACTACCAGAGTTGATTCATACTGTCAAAATAACCAATCTCCAATAGCTTCATCAGGACAGTAACGGGAAAATGAACCTTTTAACATTGTATTTATTATATTCATGGCATTATAGAAAGAAGAGAGCACTATGTTAAAATGCAATGCTAGAGGCTACTTAATTTTTTCCCGACTTTAATATGCTTTCTATGTAAAGGAAACTCAGAAAATGATATCTATTGAAACCTGAATTCTGCCCCAAGTTCTTTATTTGTTCAAACTTAAATCAAGGCGGGTAATTCTCCATTGACTTTTCTATATCATTACAGATGGATTGTTTGCCTTGGTCTGTTAAAGCTGCGGCAATAAAATATTACAGATTGAGTCTAACAAAAGCTCTTTGTCTTCTCATGATTCTGGAGGCCTGACGTAAGATGTTAGCATGTTTGGTTTCTTCTGAAGCCTCTCTCTGTAACTTGCAGATCACCACCTTCTTTGTGTCCTCATGTAGCCTGTCTTCTCTCACCTTTCCAATAAATCCTCCCTTTAAAGGTCTATCTCCAGAGACAGAGAGACAGTAAAAGGGATCCTGGTTTGATACCTGCCCCCTATACTGGTCCCGCAAGCAGCACCAGGAGTGACCCATGAGAACAGATGAATATTATCCAAAATACATGCCCCTCAAAAAAGACTTTTTAATAAAAGGTCTAATCTTTTTAAAAATAGTCCCATTCTAGATAACATAAAAATTTGATTGGGGCTGAAGTCAGATAGTACAATGGTTAGGGCTTTGCCTTGCATACTGCTAACCCGGGTTTGATCCCTGGCATCCCATATGGACCCCAGAGCACCACCAGGTGTAATTCCTGACTGCAGTCAGGAGTGATCCTTGAGCACTACTGGGTTGGCCCAAAACCCAAAAAGAAAGAAAAGAATTTGATGGACATAATTCATCCCCAAAATAAAAGTGTTTCAAAAAATAGGGACAAAATATTACAAGAACAAGGTATCTCCTATAAGATACTGGCCAGCAACTAGATTATCCACATCAATTCAGTTGGAAATTGTGTCTCTGTTCAAAAGCTAGATTTATCTTTGCTGATTGAAACCAGATTATAATGAACTGGATAATATGTAGGAGACTCATATATATATATTTTTTAATATAGGAGACTCTTAAGGACATTCTCATGTGTATCCAAAGGTCTGTGTCTCTAAAATAACACAGAAGAAACTGGACTAGAGCAATAACACAGAGGACGGGACATTTGCCTTGCATGCGACCAACCCAGGTTTGATGTACTGCATCCCATATGGTCCCCCAAGTCTGCCAGGAGCGATTTCTAAGTACAAAGCCAGGAGCAACCTCTGAGCACCACCAGGTATTGCCCAAAAATAAACTAAGAAACTTGTAAGCAGAGGATGGGAGGAAGCTAAAGGTCTTTAAGTATTTCACATTGGTTTTAATATCTTACTCATTCACCTACTACTATTCCAGTTATAAAAATTTGAGTGAGTACATTTATTTATTTATTTAGGGGTTGGGTCCACACCCAGCAGTGTACAGGAGTGACTCCTGGCTCTGCACTCAGGAATCACTCCTAGAAGGCTCAAGGAACTATATGGGATGCTGGGGATTGAACTCAGGTCAGCCAACTTGCAAGACAAGTTCCCTACACACTGTACTATCTTGCCAGTCCAATAAGCACATTTTAAAAGAATATGCAACCATACACACACACATACACACACACACACACACACACACACTGAGAAAATGAGTTTTGTTTTGCTTGGGTGTCATACCCAACTGCAGTAAGATTACTCTTCATGGGACTCAAAAGACCATATGAGGTTTGGGATATTAAACCCAGATCAGCTACGTGCAAAGTAAGCACCCTACCCACTGTACTATGACACCAGCCCAAATTGGACCACTTGTAATCAGTAGCAGCAATATTAATTATAACTAGAGTCATTTATGCTTACCCAACATTTTATTCTAACCTTCATTTTATCTGCTTTGCCTATGCTCTTTATTTCTAATGCCCTTTGATCCATACCCACCCTTTTTTTTTTACAGGACTAAAGACCTCTTGGAAGCCATAGAAATGGTTTTTAATGATTTTGGAGAAATAGGATGGAGGGCTGGGAGTGAGGATCACACAACAGAGCATGTGCCTAGCATGTGTGAGGCCCTATGTCCAATCCCCAGTACCCACTGTCACCTGCCATGTGATCCTCACAAATGTCCTGCCTCTGTGTTATCAACCCAGCCCCAAAATCTTAACCAGTATCTTCCCAAGTGGGGATAATGGTAGGTGATCCCTCCCTACTTCATATTTTCCCATTTTGTCAAGTGTCTCAATGAGCAGGCTTTATTTTTCATGTCAGACGTACTGAAATGATATCATGCAGATAATTTGATGACCACTGTATCTAAACATACATGTAAAAAGACTGAAAGGACAAGTAGGTGGATGGGAACCTGCTACATTATGCACATTCCTTCTCTGGCTTCTCCTCCTGCTCCATCTCCACATATCTTTCAGACTTTCAGCACATTTTTTCACTTTCAACACATTTTCAGCACTTCCCATTCCTGTGGACAGGGCATCAATGCAACTTACTGAGACACTTTTTGTTTTTGTTTTGAGGGCCACACCGGACAGTGCTCAGGGGTGACTCCTAGCTCTGTGCTCAAATATCGCTCCTGGCAAGCTCAGGAGACCATATGGGATGCCAGGGATCGAACCTGGGTCTGTCCCGGGTTGGCCGCATGCAAGGCAAACACCTTACTGCTATGCTATTGCTCTGACCCCAGAGCACATCTTTTTAAAGTGTGGAATTTTTGTCTAGAAGTGATTCATTGGTAACTTAACTGGAAGAATGGGAAATGCTTGGTTTTATCCAAAAGCATAGAGTAAGGAGACACATAGGAGAGGGTGGTGAGGAGACAGGGAGGACAGCAATCAAAAGATGAAGGAAAGCAGGGTGGTAGAAAGAGTAAAAGGAATAGAGAAAACAATCATTCAAACATGGTGAAGGCTTGCCATGTATTCTGACTGCTTCATCTGAGATTTTTGTGCAATTCTCACAACTTTGTACATTTTTTGTTTGTATGTTTGTTTGTTTTCTTGTTTCTGGATCACACCAGTAGTGTTCAGGAGTTACTCCTGGCTCTGCTCAGGGTCATTCCTGCTGGTGCTGGCAGACCATATGGGATGCTGGCGATTAAACCTGGTTGGTTGTATACAAGGCATATGCCATACCTGCTGTGCTATCACTCTGGCTCACAACTACTATTTTGTGGGAGGTTTGACTAGACTATTTAACAGGAAAAAAAAGTAATTCTTAATTATTTGATAAATTATTATTAAAATAATTATTCTTCCTTTTTTTTCGGGGGGGTCACACCAGTCAGCGGTCAGGGCTACTCCTGGTTCTACTAGGCTCAGAAATTGTCCCCAGCAGGCTCGGGGGATCACGGGGATTCAAACCACCATCCTTCTGCATGCAAGGCAAACTCCTTACCTCCATGCTATCTCTTCAGCCCTAAACTAATTGATTCTTATCTCTGAAGCCACAGAGATACTACAATAAATAAGGTGCTTGCCTAGCACAGGATTGATCCTAGTTTGATCCCCAGTATACTGTAAGGTGTCCCCGAGCACCCTCAGGATTGATTTCTGAATGCAGAGCCAGAAGTTACTCAAGTATTGCTAGGTGTGTCCCTCTCAAAAGAAAAAAAAATTTGATTTATCCAAGATCATAGAATTAGCAGTAAATGTGTAATAAATCTGTGTCTTTCCTATCCCAGAACATGCTCTTAACCACATCAAAACAGAAAGATTAGTTTCTGTCATTAATGGAAGCCAAGAAAAGCCTTATTTTTTTGCTCTTAATCTCCAGAGTCAGAGGTTACCAAAATGAAAATGAAAAGATCACAAACTCTAACAGGGTCTAACTATAGATTAGACCTATGCCTTAGACAACCTCTTGAAGAGAAGTGTGGATAACACTAAAGTCACAGATAATTCAATAATAAATATGGAACTCTACTTGGTACAGTGGTCCATGATATTTCTTTGCAAAGATTCCAAACAGAGCATAGATGATATCTTCCACGGTCGAAGCCTGTCCATGTCTTTTCTATCTGCTTCTTTGTACATATTGCCAAGTCAACAACAGCTCTTGGATTTCCTATCAAAGGCTCTATTATGAGCTGACCTGAGGGACCAGGAAAGTTTTCTGTACATATAGCCTGCAGGGAAAGATGAATGATCTCACAGACAACTTGACTCATCTGTTTTGCATCATGTATTGAGGAAAAGATTCACAAGTTTCTGAACCAAAGAATGATAAAGTTTCCTGTAACTTGTCAGGTTTTACATTCACTGGATGATGACATCTTGCCAGGAGATTGCTTCATCCTTGTAGAAAGGGAGTGGGGAAAGCATTTAGGGAAGTAGCTCTGTTTCCTTCCTTTTTGCCCTGCCATTTAAATATAATAAATAAAATCTCATAAACCCCATGCACAGTATCCAAAAGTTACCCTTTACTTAAGGCAATTCTCAGAAATATTTATAATTCTGGGAGCTGTGTAGGCTGAAAAGAAACAGGAGTATTTATGCTGAAAAAATAGTTCCCATCGATTGATCGCTAGTTTAGAGGGGAACAGTCTGGTTCATATAGAAAACACTGACCCTTGAAGCTGGAGCAATTGCACAGTGGGTAGGGCATTTGCCTTGCACACAGCCAATCCAGATTCAATCCCTGGCACCCCATATAGTCCCCTGAGCCTGCCAGGAGCGATTCCTGAGGTTAGAGTCAGGAGTTTCCCCTGTGTGCCCCCCCTAAAAAAACCCAAAACAATGACCCTTGTTCTAATTTTATCTCTGTCACTATATACCTGCCCATGAGATCTTGGAAAAAAACATTTGCCCGTTCAGGAACTTTAGTTTCTATGTCTGTGTATATCTGACATGGATCTGAGGAAGATAGTGATCAATAATTTATGAATTAACATAATATCTAAAATGCAGATTAAAAAATTGACTCTCCCAGGCAAGTGTTTACCTATTATGGGAAATCAGTCACCAACCAACCAACCAACCAACCAAATGAATATACTAAGAATTGATTGACTAGGATTGGAGCAATAGCATAGGAGGGAGGGAATTTTCCTTGCATGTGGAGTAACCCCTGAGCACCATCAGGTATGGCCCCAAAACTGAAAAAATGTAAAAAGGATAGAAAACTACAATCAGTAATATTTTTGTGAATAACCATATCCATTATATTGGTTCCATTTGCTTTTCTTTTTTTTTTTTTTTTTGGTTTTTGGGCCACACCCGGTGACGCTCAGGGGTTACTCCTGGCTATTCACTCAGAAGTCGCTCCTGGCAGGCACGGGGGACCATATGGGGAACCGGGGGATCAAACCTCGGTCCGTCCTAGGTTAGCGCAGGCACCTTATCTCCAGCGCCACCGCCCGGCCCCCATTTGCTTTTCTTAAATGTCTCCATTGAGGCCAATTTGACTGCAGATCTTTTCCCTTTGCAAAATGACAATGAAACAATGATGCACTGTTTGGAAAATAATATTTAATAATAGAGAGAGGTAGGAAGAATGCTGAAAGAGAAGTGAATGCTTTGTATTCAGTAATTCTGGATTTCGTCCCTTGTTCTGTGCAATTCCTCATGAACTGCCAGCAGCACCCCCAAAGAAAAGTAATAGAGCAATAGTAAAGTCAATTGGGCAGAAGTATGGTCAAGTGTAAAATGGGACAGAAAGTTACTGCTCATTCAGACGTTCTGAGAATTACATACTCAGTGGAGCATTACATTTGAGTAGCACATTCCAAGCTCTTGGAGTAATGAACACTAACTTAGGTCTGGTACTCACCTAGAAGATGAGAAGACTTTGAGCTGGAGAAGGGCTCTGCGAAGTGGGGAAGGCCTTGCACGCAGCCAACCCGGGTTCAATCTCCTATCCCTGGCATCCCATATAGTCCCCTGAGCCTGCCAGAAGTGATTTCTAAGAGAAGAGCCACAAGTAATCCCTAACGGCAACTGGATGTGACCCCTCAAAAAAAAAAATCAACAAACAAAAAATAACCCTGTATGCTAAGTGGCCTAAAAACATTAACTTTTTTTTACACATTCTGAGAAGGAATTCTATAGAAGCTTAAAATGTTTCGTACGCTCCAGTTCTCTCTTGCGATTTCGGTTGAGTTGGCAGTCAGGACTGTCGTAGCCACAGGATGTGGTTGGCACAAAATCTTTTGATCCCAACCCAGAGAAGGAGACAAAGACCCATTTTCTCTGTCCTTTCATGTTATGTGCTTGAGGGCAAATTATCTCTCCCCTGCATTTCTAAGGCCTCGCATGTAAGCAAGGCCAAAAAGATTATCTCTATCTTGTGAGGCTTAACTGAGCTAATTGTTATAACAGGTTTTGCACAAACCTTACATAGTGGAAAAAAATTAATGTTGTGGTTTAACGCTATTATATAGACATATTCAAAGAATAAGAATATCTCAGGGACTGGAGAGAGCACAGCGAGGAAGACGTTTCCCTTGAACAGGATCGACTCAGATTCAATTCCCAGCATCCCATATGGACCTTCGAGCCTACCAGGATTAATTTCTGAGTGCAGAGCTAGAAGTAACCCCAGAACACCACTGGGTGTGGTCCCAAAACAGACAAAAAGAATCTCAGATCATCAGACATACCATGTTCCTTTAGAAAACCAGGTTGAGGGGCCAAAGAGATAACACAGTGATAGGGCTTTTGCCTAGCACACAGCCAACCCAGGATAGACTGGGTTCGATCCCTGACACCCCATGTGGTCTCTCCCAAGCCTGCCAGGGGTGATTTCTGAGGGCAGAGCCAGGAGTAACTCCTGAGCACCACTGGGTATGGCCCAGAAACCAATCAATCAATCAATCAATAAAGTTTTTTTTAAAGAAGTAGAAGCCAGGCTGAGAAACTGTTGACCTTCAAAGTTCAATTTGAATAATTCATGTACACCCCTTCTCATGATCCCATTTAAGGGATGTAACTCAAATATAAAATAAATCTTTGCCTGAGGACCAGAGCGGTGACCCAGCGGTAAGGCTTCTGCCTTGCCTAATCTAGCCTAGGACAGACCTCGGTTTGATCCCCGGCATTCCATATAGTCCTCCAAGCTGGGAGTGATTTCTGAATGCATAGTCATGAGTAACCCCTGAGCGTCACCGGGTGTGGCCCCCCTCCAAAATAATCTCTTCCTGTAATAGCATTCTGGAGGGAGTGAAATAATCTGAACCCATTAACTTTATGATAATTAAATAGTCCCAAGCAAAAGGAGTGTCACACTAGTGGTGGGACTGATGTTTGAACATGCCATGCCTGAAATGACTGTATTTTGAACAATTTGGAAAATCACAGTTGTTATAATTAAAAAAAATATTTATTCCCAGGGATCTCTCAATGCTAGGTTTTTATAGATGGGGGAATTTTTCTGTGACCTGAACGTTTACGTCAGCACACGAAAATTAGATGGAAAATAAAAAATAGTAAGTTACTATTTAATTCCTCGTACTAGTAAATAAATTTAAATAGGTAAATATTCCTAGGTAATTAGTATTATCATAGACTCTAAGTTGCTTTGTTTGCAAAGATGATATTGTTCTGAGAAGGAATATCAGAATAGCGAATAGGTTTTTAGTTTAACTATATTATTCCAAGACTGAAGAGATAGCACGGCGGTAGAGCGTTTGCCTTGCACACAGCCAACCCAGGA
>PVKC010023112.1:0-17405 GCA_004027635.1 Crocidura indochinensis
TTTTTTTTTAATTTTTGGACTATACTTGGTTGCTCTCAGGACTTGCTCCTGTTCACCTCCTTTTGGTTTTTGGGCCATACTTGGTGGTGCTCAGGGGTTACTCCTGGCTATCTACTCAGAAATAGCTCCTGGCAGGCACGGGGGACCATATGGGACCCTGGGATTTGAACCAACCGCCTTAGGTCCTGGGTCAGCTGCTTGCAAGGCAAACACTGCTGTGCTATCTCTCCGGCCCCAGGGTTCACCTCCTGACTAGTCTTAGGACCATATGGAGTGCCAGGGATTGATTCTGGGTTGGACAGATGCAAGGCAAGCACCCTAATCTCTGTACTCCAGCGCCATACTTGTAATTGGAGGATGGGGACTGTTGGGTACAGCCAGCTCAGCTTACTCCGACTTCGCTTAGAATTTATTCTTGATAGTGCTCAAAGGGACCATATGGAATGCCAGTGGTTGGACCCATACCATGTACAAGGTAAATTCCCTACGTGCTGTTTTATCTCTCTAGCTCCTAAATGTAAATTTATTTGGGTTTTTGAATTGCTCACAGGCTTCTGGCTCAGCACTTAGGAATCACTCCTGACTTTGCTTAGGAGATCCTGGAGTACCAAAACTCAAACCAGAGCTCTTCCCCTCTGAAGTCTGCACTTAATCCTTGGAGCATCTCTTAAGCTTGGCACTTTTTCTGGTGGACTACACGGAACAGTGCTTAGAGTCAAATTTATTTTTATTTATACTTTGAGGCAAGGTAGTTTTTAATTGAAACTTATTTATTTTTTGGTTTTTGGGTCACACCCTGCAGTGCTCAGGGCTTGCTCCTGGCTCTATGCTCAGAAATCGCACCAGGCAAGCTCGGGGGACCATATATGAGATGCCGGGATTCGAAACACCATTCTTTTTTTTTTGGGGGGGGGGGGCCACACACCCAGTGACGCTCAGGGGTTACTCCTGGCTATGCGCTCAGAAGTCTCTCCTGGCTTGGGGGACCATATGGGACACCAGGGGATCGAACTGAGGTCTGTCCTAGGCTAGCGCAGGCAAGGCAGGCACCTTACCTCTAGCGCTACCGCCTGGCCCCTCGAACCACTATCCTTCTGTATACAAGGCAAATACCCCACCTCCATGCTATCTCTCTGGCCCCGAAACTTATTTTTTTATTTAGGGAAACTTAATTTGAAAGATGTGATGGAAGTATGTGTTCACTTGGCTTCTCCAGAGTAGAAAGTTTGAGCCCCATATGATCCCCTGAGCACCACTAGGAGTGATTCCTGAGTACAGAGCCGTGAGTAACTCCTGAGCACTGCCTAGTGTGTCAAGCCCCTTCCAAAAAAAATAAAAAGAAAATGCAAGCTAGAGACAAGCAAATGAGATACCTGTTCCAGGTATTAGGGTTTGGAGAGATTCAAATTAAGGCCTTGTACCAAGACACAGGCACTCTCTCTGCTACTTGAACTGCTTCCTTGGTTGTCTTTCACTTTTGTTTTCGGGCCATAACCAGCAGGACTCAGGGGGGACCATATCAGGGCTGATCACTGTACTAACTCTGGCACTCTTTTGGGGGAAGATTGAATTTTTTCCCTTTTCCCTACTGCTCTGGCTGTGATCCTTTGGGAGTGGTCTTGAGGCTGCCTGCATTAGCGAGATAGAGAGATGGGCCCATCCCAGAGAGAGCCTGAGAGAGCACTGTCAACTGAGGGATTTCCAGTGCAGTTTGGCCACTGTACTTCACCCATTCCCGACAGATGACACATGTCGGAAAGAGCTTTGTTTTGTTGGTAACCAGCTGGCAACTGGACCATGGCCAGCTTGGGTCTTCAGAGCAGCCTTTTTCTGTTTTCATTTTCTCCCTTCTACCTGCGAGGTGTCATTTGATCATTTCTGATGGAGACACTCAGGCCTTTCTTGGTCAGTGCTGCCAGGGGCCTGTGCCCTGGCGGGGATGGAATGTTGTCTGTCTCCCCACGGTGCATGCATGTCACAACTGCGCGATGTTCCCACACTCCAGCTGCCCCATTTCTCTCTTTGTCTCTGGATGAACACAAGTGGCTGCATGGAAACTGTTTGTGGAGGCAGTGAGTACAAGCCGAAGTTGTCCTTCAACGGAGCACTGTCATTCCCTTGAGATATAGTCTCAGTCTTGGAATTGGTGACTTTAACTTAAAATTGTGAAAAAAAAAATCAGGCCTTCCATTTACCTGAGTACATGAAGGAATTAAGTCGGAAGAGTCAACTGGGTTGTTTCTGGTATTTGCGAGGGATGTTTTTTTCCTTAGAGTATAGCAGGACAGAAGAAAGAGAAAGGGGTTGCATTCATGGTGGTTATAGCAGTTCTGAGAAAGGCAGAGCCTGAGAATTGTTTTGGGGTAATTTGGTTTTGAGCTACATCCGGCAGTTCTCAGAAGTTACTCCTGGCTCTGCACTCAGAAATTACTCCTGGTGAGTTCAGGGGACCATATGTGGTATTGCATTCGAACCCGGGTTAGTCATGTACAAGGCAAGGACCTTACCCATTGTACTATCTCTCCGGTCCTCATTGAGGCTTATTTTGTGAGTGTCAGGTAAAGCCCTAGTGATCTGTGTTTCACCAACTGCATTTAATGCTGTGTTCTGCTGAGTAACCAGGTTCGGGGGATTATCTGGGTTGCCGGGGACCGAACCTGGTTGGCCACATGCAAGGCAAACTCCCCACCCACTGCACTATCACTCCAGCCCCCCAAGGACCTTTAGGATTTGAAGGTTTGCTGGTGCTTAGGGACCATTCCCTGCTCTGTTCTTGGGACACCACAGAGGGTCAGGGATCAATCCAGGGCCTCCTAGATTCAAAGCTGTGCTCCAGTCCCCAGTTCCCTTTTCTTACTGGGTGCTTCCAACCGTTCTGAGATTCCCTCTAGGCTGTAATTTTTCCTGTCCTGCTTTTCCCTAAAAGCTGGATCTCAACCTGGTGACAGGTTTTCCCTGTTCAGGCAGGATTAGACTGCAGTGCTGTCCTAACCTTCTCCTCACAGAGGGAGTCTAGTTGGAGGGACAGATAAACACTCTGTTGTTTGCTCTTCTGTTTCTTCTGCTGGGTTGGGTTCCCAGAGCCTTTGGAGCATTTGCAATTTCTGGGTGGGGTTGTCTTAGGACTTACAAACAGGATCCATTTGGGACTTTCTCAGGGACTACCGTGAAATCCCGGAGCTGGACACCTACGAGCCAGAGGGACTGGCCTTGGACGATGAAGACGTAGAGGAGCTCACAGCCAGCCAGAGGGCGGAGGCTGAGCGGGCCATGAGACAGCGTGACCGGGAGGCTGGCCGGGGTCTGGGCCGCATGCGCCAGGGCCTCCTATATGGTAAGTTTGGGGGGGGTCTGCAATGGGGCTCCCACCTCAGGGTCAGTTGGGGGTGCAGCAGGGGCTGAAAGACAGTACCTGAGGGTGAGGGTATCCCCTGCACCATCTCCGCCACAGACAGCGATGAGGAAGACGAGGAGCGACCTGCCCGGAAGCGCCGGCATGTGGAGCGGGCCACAGAGGAGGGTGAGGAGGATGAAGAAATGATTGAGAGCATCGAGAACCTGGAAGACCTCAAGGGCCACACGGTCCGCGAGTGGGTGAGCATGGCGGGCCCCCGGCTGGAGATCCACCACCGCTTCAAGAACTTCCTGCGCACACACGTGGATGGCCACGGCCACAACGTCTTCAAGGAGCGCATCAGCGACATGTGCAAAGGTACGGCTAGATTCTGCACACTTGGCACCCACGGCCACTCTGGCAGCCTCATGCCCCCAGGAGGTGACTTGCTACAGCCTATAACTGTACAGTCACAAGATACGATGTTTTGTTTGTTTTTGGGTCACACGTAGCAGCACTCAGGGGTTACTCCTAGCTCTGTGCTCAGAAATCACTCCTGGCAGGCTTGGGGGTCTATATAGGATGCCGGGGATTGAACCTATGCCCTATCTGCCGTGCTATCGCTCTGGCCCCACACGAGACAGAATGAGGAGAAACTATAGAATTAATTAAATTAGTAATAGTCCTAGATAGTGGTAGATGATAGTGGATGGATGGTGAGGCCTTTCTCATCCAGCCCAGGCCAGTCGCCCGCAACCCCTTCTAGCCAGCGGGTCTGTGGGTTCAGGGTGGTGAGGAGACTTGGGATGGGTCTGAGCCTGCAGCTCCGGGCCAACACATTAGTCAGATCACAACCTCTTCCTCATTGCTGCCCTCCACCCTGCTGCCCCCTGATATTTAGAGAACCGCGAGAGCCTGGTGGTGAACTACGAGGACCTGGCGGCCCGGGAGCATGTGCTGGCCTACTTCCTGCCTGAGGCACCTGCTGAGCTGCTGAAGATCTTTGACGAGGCTGCACTGGAGGTAGTGCTGGCCATGTACCCCAAATACGACCGCATCACCAGCCACATCCATGTGCGCATCTCCCACCTGCCTCTGGTGGAGGAGCTGCGCTCGTTGAGGTGAGCTGAGACCAGGGTCCCACATAATGGGGTTGGGGATGAGGGACTGGTGAGTGGGTCACAGCCTACATCCACCCTGACTCCACCAGTTTTGGTATACACGGGTTATTGCATCAGCCAGCCCCTCGGCCTCACATGTCCAGAGTCTCTGCTAAGACGCTAAGACACTCACCTGTGGCCCTGACCTCTCCAGAGGGTGCTCCCTGACCCCCCTGCTCCAGCACCGGGACTCCAGCTGTGCTGCTTTCTTCCCCTCCCTCAGGCAGCTACACCTGAACCAGCTGATCCGCACCAGCGGTGTGGTGACCAGCTGCACCGGCGTCCTGCCCCAGCTCAGCATGGTCAAGTACAACTGTAATAAGTGTAACTTTGTGCTGGGGCCCTTCTCGCAGTCCCAGAACCAGGAGGTGAAGCCTGGCTCTTGCCCTGAGTGCCAGTCCGTGGGCCCCTTTGAAGTCAACATGGAGGAGGTGAGTGCATATGACGCCCCCTGCTGGCTGCCCTACTTCCCA
Source organism: Crocidura indochinensis (assembly GCA_004027635.1). Taxonomy (NCBI): domain Eukaryota; kingdom Metazoa; phylum Chordata; class Mammalia; order Eulipotyphla; family Soricidae; genus Crocidura; species Crocidura indochinensis. The sequence goes on from PVKC010023112.1 coordinate 4,968, forward strand.
CTTGCATGGTACCTGTCTGAATAGATAACAAGTTGGAATTACAGGATGGCCTCTCTATGGTGTCCTGGGCAAACCAGAGCTGCTCAGCCAGCTTCTGAATCTTGCCTGTGAGGTATCAGCAGTGACCTTAAAATAAGAGATTGAATACAAACATCAAAGTTTAGGGTCCCAGGACAGGGGTTCAGGTACTTGTTTGCACACAACTGATACTGGTTCAACCCCCTCGTACTGCTGGGTGTGGTCCAATGCTGCCTCTCCCCCTCCCCCAGTAAACCATCATCAGAGTATATAGCTTCTCTTGAAAAATGAGATTTGGGGGCCCGGAGAGATAGCACAGCGGTGTTTGCCTTGCAAGCAGCCGTTCCAGGACCAAAGGTGGTTGGTTCGAATCCCGGTGCCCCATATGGTCCCTCGAGCCTGCCAGGAACGATTTCTGAGCAGACAGCCAGGAGTAACCCCTGAGCACTGCCGGGTGTGGCCCAAAAATCAAAAAAAAAAAAGAAAAAGAAAAATGAGATTTGAGGGACCAGGCGGTGGCGCTAGAGGTAAGGTGCCTGCCTTGCCTGCGCTAGACTAGGATGGACCGTGGTTCGATCCCCCGGTGTCCCATATGGTCCCCCAAGCCAGGAGCGACTTCTGAGCGCATAGCCAGTACCCCTGAGCCCGGGTGTGGCTCAAAAACCAAAAAAAAATGAGATTTGAGGGGCCAAAGCAATGGTGCAGCTATAGGACATTTGCTTTGCATGCGGCTGACCCAGAACAGACTGGTTTGATCCCCCACGGTCCCTTATGGTCCCCCAAACCAGAAATGATTTCTGAACACATAGCCAGGAATAACCCCTGAGCATCATTAGGTGTGGCCCAAAAACCAAAAAAAAGAAAAATGAGATCTGGGGTTGGAAAGATAGTACAGTGAGTAAGGTTCTTGATTACATGTTGTCAACCCCGGCATCCTATATGATCCCTTTAGCACCGCCAGGAGTGATTCCTAAGTGCAGTCAGTAGTAACCCCTGACAGACAGACAGACAGACACACACCACATACACCCCAACTGCCCCTTTAGCTTTTTTTCTTGCTTGCAGACAGACAGACACACACACTCACACTCCAACTGCCTCTTTAGCTTTGTTTTCTTACTTGCAGGACTCTTCAGGCGTCTTTTAGACAATTCTGGTACATTTCTTTCTGGGTTTGACTTCGGGGACCCCTAGTTGTAGCCACTTAGACCCCTGTGGACTTCAAGACCTCACACACATTCCTTGGTGCCTAAATTACTTCATTTGAAAAGGGGACCCTCGATGGCTGAGAAGGCCTCTCAGATCCTCTACAACTTAATCTCCCTTGGGCTGCTGGCTTTTCACTGCATACCTGCCTAAGCTGGAGCCTCCTCTCCACAGGAAATACCTGCAATGTCACCATGTTTGTGGCAGCCACAGCATAAGATTGTTGAATGGGGCTAGAGAGGTTACTCAAAGGGCCTGTACAGGTTTTGCATGCAGGGTGGTGAATCAGACCCTGTACCCTATGGTACCCTATGTACCCTATGGTACATATGGTTCCCTCTAAAAACACTGCTAGGCATGGCCCAATCTCCCCCTTCCCCACCCCAAAATTGACTTGTTGGAAGGCTCAGGTTTCTAGGTCACTGTATTGGAAGATGGTGTGACTTTGAAGACTTGTAGCTGCAGTTTCTGGAGCCCAACATGTACTCCACCCTGTAGGTGTTGTCAAGTTGCATATCCATAGAAGTATTTTGCAGGATGGGGGCTCAGCCAGGAGTGCTTGCGACCATGTAGCATCTGTCATAGAAACTGGGGCTCTAGGCCTCTGAATCATATTTCCAGAAACCTCCCATTAGTTAGTGTCTTGTACAATAGCAGATTTGCAGGCTCTGCTTCTGGGAAAATCAAGGTAGAAGCTAGTATAGGGTGGGAATTAACAGTGAAATGTTCTGAAATGCTTGGTGGTAGCTCCAGGTTTATCTCTGGTATGCTGTATTGGGTATGCGTTTCTAGTACCTCAAGCAAATCCTTTTTCCCAGAAAAGAAAAGGTATGGTGCTTAGAGAATTAAATGTCTCAGTCCCTATCCTGGAAGTGACCTAGAACTGAGATACTCAGATGTAGAGCAGATGCTTTGGGGGAAGGAGAACTTTTTTGGGCCACACCTGGTTATTTCTGGTTACTTTTGGGTTACTTCTGGCTCTGCTCAGAAATCTCTCCTGGCAGACTTGGGGACCATATGGGATGCTGGGAACCGAATCTGGTCCGTCCCAGGTCTGCCATGTGCAAGGCAAACGCCCTACCTCTGTGCTATTTTTTTTTTTGTTTTTTGTTTTTGGGTCAAACCCGGCAGTGCTCAGGGGTTACTCCTGGCTGTCTGCTCAGAAATAGCTCCTGGCAGGCACAGGGGACCATATGGGACACTGGGATTAGAACCAACCACCTTTGGTCCTGGATCGGCTGCTTGCAAGGCGCTGTGCTATCTGTGCTATCTCTCTGGGCCCTCTGTGCTATCTCTTTGTTGTTGTTGTTGTTGTTGTTGTTGTTGTTGTTTTTAGGTCACACCCATTGCCACTCCTTTACTCCTGGCTATGAAATCATCCCTTGCTTTGGGGAATCCATCTGTGATCCATCCTAGGCTAGAGCTCGCAAGGCAGACATCTTACTTCTAGCGCCACTGCTCCAGCCCCAATCTCGCCAGCTTAGAGTCAATGATTTTAACTGTGGTGTCACCCCCAAGTATTGAACACAAGTTGCCATTTTTCTGGAGAGTTAATATGAACCGATAGGCGATGACCTAGCACAGTGCTGGCCTGTGACCCAACAATGGAGTCCACAGTGGCGTGATGTCCTATGATTGGACTCATATGAAGGAAAGTGCTGCATGGGTGGCTCAGAGATACTCATTATTGGCTACAGTCATGGAATTAGCTCTCCTGTCTCTTGGAAGGCACATAGATAGAGGTAGTCACTTGCCCATGATCACACAGGGTTTGTGCTCTTGAATTTAGGGTATTCATGTCTAGACAGCAGGAATGGACACCATGGACAACTCTCCCCACGAGCCGTAGTAGAGCTGGGGTGATGTAAATCAGTGCTTAAAGGTGGAAGAGGAGGTGAGGTCTGGGCTATATGCAGTGGAGTCCTGTGACCCTGCATTGTCCCATAAGGACCTAGTGGCCTTGTCCTGCAGGCCCTGTAACCATGTGTTTGTCCATGCAAGTCTGGTGACCCCTTATTTGTCCCACACAGACCATCTACCAGAACTACCAGCGCATCCGGATTCAGGAGAGTCCGGGCAAAGTGGCTGCTGGCCGGCTGCCACGCTCCAAAGATGCCATTCTTCTGGCCGATCTGGTGGACAGCTGCAAGCCAGGAGATGAAATCGTAGGTGTTGGGGGACTTGAGGCGGCTCAGTGGGCAGTGAACAGTTTTTGGGGCTAGGAATATGCAAGGACAGAGGCAAGCTCAGGGCTTAGAAGTTGGGTGTCATGACATCACATGACAACTGGGAGCTCAGGTGAGTGGTTGGTGGTCAGACTCTGACCTAACCTTGCCCCATCCTCAGGAGCTTACTGGTATCTACCACAACAACTACGATGGCTCCCTCAACACCGCCAATGGCTTCCCCGTCTTTGCCACTGTCATTCTGGCCAACCACGTGGCCAAGAAGGACAACAAGGTCGCCTTGGGTGAGCTGACAGACGAAGATGTGAAGATGATCACTAGCCTGGCTAAGGATCAGCAGATTGGAGAGAAGGCAAGTGACTTTCTTGGGGTGGTGGGCATGGTTGGGCTGATCATCTGGGGTTCAGAGCCAGGCCTTGGCCTGTTCTGGTCCTCTGCCTTTGGACATTGTTCTCCCTTCCCCTGAAGCTCCTCATCAGCCTGTGCCCCCCAGCTCAGAGAGACTGGTGAGAGCTGACTAGGACACACACAAGGAGATTAGCACAGTCACACTCTGTCAAGAACAGACTAGAAGGTTTGGAGAGATAGTACAGTGGGGATAGTCCTGATCTTGTCCCTTTTATGTTTGTTCTTTGGAGGCAGCAACTAGGGTCTTTCATAATCAGCGTCAGGCTAGATTTTGAGCCTCTTGAAGTTCTGTGATTCATTCTCAAGGGTTAGTGTTTTTAGGACTCAGCATCAGAGACCCAGCTAGGTGCCAGACCTGAAGGCAGTGGGTTACCGTGAAGCAGGGGCTTGGAGCTAGCAGTGGCTCATTGCCCTGAGACCAGAGCCCAGGGGACCTGCTCGGTGAGGTCTTGTCCGCAACTTGGCACAGTGCTCAGTCTCTCTCACTTTCTTCCCCCTCGTCTGCAGATCTTTGCCAGCATTGCTCCTTCCATCTACGGCCATGAGGATATCAAGAGAGGCCTGGCGTTGGCTCTTTTTGGAGGGGAGCCCAAAAATCCTGGTGAGCCATGCTAGTCTCCCCCAAATGATAACTACAGATGTTAGGCAGCGGGGTCCCGGGAGTGAGCCTGTGCATGGTTGCCAGCGATAGAAAAGTCAAAACATTTTCACCCCCAAATCAATTCCCCGAATGTCATGTCACAACCTTTCTTTTTATGTTTTGGGTTTGATTCCCTCTAGCTCCGTAAGAAGTAATTGTTAAAAGCCAGAAAAAGGCTAATAATGTTGCTGGTGGTGACAGTATTATAGAGTTCCCCAGATCCTGTGTGGTTATGTTCTTAGATATAAAGTGCAGGGTTATTTCACAGCTGCTGCGCTTTGTCTCTTTATAGCCTGTATTGTCTGTGCCCGAGGGAACAGAGATCACAGGCTCACTTGCTCATCAGCAGGTCTCTGGTGTCTTTATATTAGTGGCTGGATCAGACATAATTTGGTGTATCTCAACCCAGCACACAGCCTGTGACTGGCTAAAGCATGTGTCATTAGTGTGTGGGCTCCTGGTGCACTGTCTCTGGATTTGGGGGGTGGGGGTTTCCACACCTGGTTACATTAAAGGTTTCCTTCTGGCTATGCACTCAGAAATCGCCCCTGGCTTGGGGGGGTGGGGACCATATGGGATGCCAGAGGATCAAACCACGGTCCCTCCTAGGCTAGCACAGGCAAAGCAAATGCCTTACAGCTTGCGCCACTTCTCCAGCTCCATTGTCTCTGGATATTATGCTCATGAGAAGGGTTGCTGGTCCTGGGGTATCACCCTCTCACTCTCTAGGGAGAAAAGCTGTTTTGCCATTTGTGGCTAGAGAATTGCCCTGACCCCTCACCTTTCTTCATCGCCTCCCCTGTCTCCCCCATCTCCCCCAGGTGGCAAGCACAAAGTGCGTGGGGACATCAACGTGCTGTTGTGCGGAGACCCCGGCACTGCCAAGTCTCAGTTCCTCAAGTATGTGGAGAAAGTGTCCAGCCGGGCCATCTTCACCACAGGCCAGGGCGCCTCAGCTGTGGGCCTCACAGCATACGTGCAGCGCCATCCGGTCAGCCGGGAGTGGACACTGGAGGCCGGGGCCCTAGTGTTGGCTGACCGAGGGGTGTGTCTCATCGACGAGTTTGACAAGGTGGGTCCTCCCCAGGGGAGCAGAGACACAGGAATGGGGGCCAAATGGGTGGGCAGCAAACAATGCTTGTTCTCTGGCAGATGAACGACCAAGACAGAACGAGCATCCATGAGGCCATGGAGCAGCAAAGCATCTCCATCTCCAAGGCCGGCATCGTCACCTCCCTGCAGGCTCGCTGCACCGTCATTGCAGCCGCCAACCCCATCGGTAACAGAGGACATGACTACAAGGTTGGGGTACTGGGGTGGTCTGCTTCCAGAAATGGGGAGCCACAGTCCTGAGGAAAGAAGTGACTGGCAGTGCCTGTGGGAGGTGAAGGTTTGGGCTGAGCCGCATCCTCAGGACCTCCCTTGGTCCTTTTCTTTAGGTGTTCTTTTTTTGTTGTTTTATTTTGGGCCTACCCGTCATTACTCAGGGTTAGGTTACTCCTGGGTCTGCACTCAGAAATTACTCCTAGCAGGTTCAGGTGGGACCATATGGAATACCAGAGATAGAACCCGGATCAGCTGTGTGCTAGGCAAATGCACTATTTACTGTGTTATCACTCTTGTCCCCCAGGAACTGTTCTAAGTAAGCAGGGTTGGGAAAGAACCTGGCCCACTGGGCTCCCTCACCCAATGTGGTTCTGAATCTGTGCAGAGGCCGATTCAGGCAGTGGTTGGATCCAGCACTTTTTGTTTTGTTTTGGGATCTCACCTGTTAATGTTCAGGAGTTGCTCCTGGCTCTGCATTCAGGAATCACTCCTGGCAGGCTCAGGGGACCATATCACAGCCAAAAATTGAACCTGGGTTCACCCACATGCAAGACAAACACCCTGCCTGCTATACTATTGCTCTGGCTCCTCCCATCGTTTTTCTGTGTCTGTTCAGAGGCTTGATGGGCAGTAGGTGCTGAGCTACAGTCTTTCAGATATCTCTCTGGATTCTACTTCCTTCTCACCCAAGTGACCTAGGTTGGGACAGGCTCCCTGTATCTTGTGGGGACTGGGCAGGAAACTAGACTGTGGCTGTGACAGAGGTGCCTTTTGCCTTTAGGAGGCCGCTATGACCCATCCCTGACCTTTTCCGAAAACGTGGACCTCACAGAGCCCATCATTTCCCGCTTTGACGTCCTGTGTGTTGTGCGGGACACAGTGGACCCCATCCAGGTACGCTCCCCAGCATCCATGCTTCCTGCTTCATATCCCCGGGTCCCTGAGTGAGATGTGTTCTGGGACCAGATGTAAGGGACATATATTGCCATGGCATTTCCACTCCTGTTCTCTTTATTAGAGTCTTCTGGGTTCCTCCCTCCTGTACAGCCCCTCCCCAGCCGCCTACTCTGCCAGCAGCTCCTGGGGTTCTCCTACCCTAGTTCTCTGCAACCCCAAGTGCTTATCACCACTGGACCCCTATTTAGATCTCTCCATCACTGAATCAGCCTTCTGTATAGTTTCCCTCAACTAGCAGAGAGGCCTCATCCTCATGGGTACCACCATGGACCTCAGCCCCATTCTGCTTCTCCAGGCCATAGTTCTCATTGTCCTGTGCAGCACATTACTTTCTTGGTTGCACTTGAGGGTATTGAGGGCTGCTTCTGGCTCTGCTGGGGGTCAGCTGCCTGCAAGACAACTCCAATATAAGCCACATGGTACTCTTGTCTTTGGCCCTCGGGTTAGGATTTTTTTATTTTGTTTTTAACCCTGAGGCTGTACCTGGCTGTGCTCAGGGCTGACTCCTGCCTCTGCACTCAGTGATTACTCCTAAGTGATCATATGATGTATATGATCATGGACAATATGTGATGTTGGTGGAGAAATTGAGCCTGGGTTGCTGTGTGCATGCATGACAAGTGCTCTACCTACTGTATGTTCTCTCTCCAGCGCACTGGTTAATCTTTTGTTGTAGTTGTTTATTTGGATCATACCCAGCAATACTTTTGAGTTATTATTTCTGACTACACTCAGGAATTACTCTTCATGAGGCTTAGGAACTCTAGAGTGGGGTTGGCAGGGATCAAATCTAGTGTTAGCCATGTGCAAGGAAATCCAAATCCTCTATCTACTATACTATTGCTCTTGCTCTCTAGGTAGACTTAAGCTGGCATCTGACTTCTCCCTTCACCAGGAGCCATGCATCTCATGAGGGCTTTGTCACACTCCCTAAAATACCCTAGTTGTACCTCAACTGTTGACACATAGTGGCTGTGGGTGCCTATACCCCTCCTCCCCCAGTCAGTCTTGTCCTCACCCTAGACCTCCTTCCCTTCTTGTCCCAGGATGAGATGCTGGCTCGTTTCGTGGTGGGCAGCCACATTAGACACCACCCTGGCAACAAGGAAGAGGTGGGACAGGGCGACATCCCGGAGCCCGCCATGCCCAACACCTACGGTGTGGAGCCCCTGCCCCAGGAGATCCTGAAGAAATACATCATCTACGCCAAGGAGAGGATCCACCCGAAGCTCCACCAGATGGACCAGGACAAAGTGGCCAAGATGTACAGCGACCTGAGGAAAGAGTCCATGGTGCGGGTGCAGGGTCGGAAAGGGAGATGGTGGTGGCTGGGAGAAGGGTGTTGCAGCAACTCTTTTAGTTGAACAACAATAAATTGGGAGCCTGTGGGGAAGGGGAATGAACTGCAGAGGCATTAGCCAGTTTGTCAGGCAGAATTTACTGGGCTAGCGCCTTACTGACCAGCTCTCCACCTGAGGAGCATGTGGCCAGCCCTGGTATAGGGTGAACTATGAGCATCTTGCAAATAGCAGAAGTGCAGAACTGTTCTGTGCATAGTTCTATCTCGCCCTTTTATAATTATCTAAACAGCAACCTTTTTATGTGGAGGTCACATCCAAAGTGCTCGGGATCAGTCCTGGTTTTATTCTCAGGAATTGTCTTGGCTATGTTCGGGCGTCTATATAGTGATAGAGATCGAATGAGGCTGGTTGCATTAAATCAAGCACCTTAATTCTTTTTCTATTTCTGTATCCCCTAGATAACAGCTTAAAAAACAATCAAAAATTTTTATTTTCGTGGGGGTTGTCAAGCAGTCAGTACTCAGGGTTCATAGAACCATTCTTCAGTGATAGCTGGCCAGACTCTGCAATGACAATTAAATGCTTGGATCCAGTTGGGGACCTGACAGTGGTGATATTGAACTCAAACCTCTGAATACCATAGGTGCACTCTAGCCCTTTGGGCTATCATCACATTCTGCAGTTTTTGCTTTTGTTTGGGGGCTTTATTATCCAGCTCAACTTGTTCAGAGTTTGCTCATGGTAATCCTGGGGATCAAAATCAGACCCTCCCCATTCAAAACACACTAGCCTTTTTTTGTTTTTATTTTTTGTTTTGTTTTATTTTTGGGCCACACTTGGTGATGCTTAGGGGTTACTCCTGGCTATGTGCTCAGAAATCACCCCTGGCTTGGGGGACCATATGGGACGCTGGGGATTCGAACAGTGGTCCTTCCTAGGCTAGCGCACGCAAGGCAGGTGCTTTATGGCTTGTGCCACCACTCCGGCCTCACGCCCTTTGAACTATCTTCAACTCACAAAATATTTGTTTATAATAAGCCATGAAAAAAGTCATTGTTTAGGACTTGTTCCTGACTGCACAGGAATCACTTGCAGGCTCAGAGGACCATAGATGATGCTAGAAATTGAACCTGCCAGCAAGGCAGTGCTCTTCCTGCTGTATTATTAATCTCTTGTATTGAGTCTTTTCAGTACATTCAGCTTGGTTTCCAGAGGAACTGCACTGGCCCTATTTTCTTAGTATTTTCTTAGTGCGGGGGTTAAGCTCAATTGGGCACAAGTAGAATAAACCTTAGAGAATCAGGGTGTACAAGAGTGAGACCATGGAAGTGCTAAAGGAGCATATTAGCATCCCTGGACCCTATTGCTTGGAGAGCAGTGGGAAGAGTGAGTGCTTCAGGGGCTCAGGTAAACCCTTAGACTATAGGACTGGCCTGTGCCTTCTGGGTCTGGAGCCCTTTCCTCATCTTCTAGTTCTGATGTCATGTCCCTCTGCAGGCAACAGGTAGCATCCCCATCACGGTGCGGCACATTGAGTCCATGATCCGCATGGCCGAGGCCCACGCACGCATCCACCTGCGGGACTATGTAATTGAGGACGATGTGAACATGGCCATCCGAGTGATGCTGGAGAGCTTCATTGACACCCAGAAATTCAGTGTCATGCGCAGCATGCGGAAGGTGGGTCCTAGGCTTGGTGGCTGCTCAAGCCATGTGGAAGGAAGTGGGGGACCCATTGTCCAAGGGCCAATATCCGACTTTTGTTCCTCTGCTTCTCCCACAGACCTTCGCCCGCTACCTTTCCTTCCGGCGAGACAACAATGAATTGTTGCTTTTCATACTGAAGCAGTTAGTGGCAGAGCAGGTGACATATCAGCGCAACCGCTTTGGGACCCAGCAAGATAGCATTGAAGTGTCTGAGAAGGACTTGGTAGACAAGGTATGTGGGGGTCAGGGGGAGAGACAGGGCCTACTCCTGGCATGCTAGCAGCCCTCTTTAGGGTGGTGTTAGTGGTGGTGGTGGTGGTGGTGAAGAAGGCTTTTCCCATCAGCTGCTGTGAAAAGCATTTATTGTTTGCAGATTTCTATTCCCTATGCTCTTGTTTGGTTTGGGGCTATATCAGGTGATACTCAGGGGTTAGTCCTGACTCTGCACTCAGGAATTACTCCTAGTGGTACATGGGGAAACCATATGGGATGCCAGGGATCAAACCTGGTTGGCCACTTGCAAAGAGAGTAAGCATTCTCCCTGGTATACTGCCACCTAGGCCTCTCCCTTTGCTTTTGATGGCATCTGGATGATGGGAGGTTCTATTGTTTGTTGGCCCTTGCCACTGGGCAGACAGAGTATACAGCCAAGTTCCCCAGCCACTATAACCCAGGGCCTCTGTGTTTGAGTTCTGAGTTCAGTCCTGGGCAAGTCCTGGGTGGCCAGGCTCTGAGTGTTCAACAACACATTGAACCCTATGTTTCCGCCTCAGGCTCGGCAGATCAACATCCACAACCTCTCGGCATTCTATGACAGTGAGCTCTTCAGAATGAACAAGTTCAGTCTCGACCGGAAGCGGAAAATGATCCTTCAGCAGTTCTGAGTCCTCCTTACAAGGGCTCTTTCTGCTTCCTTCAGAGTTGAGGGGCTCTGTGCTAGACACCTGTGGACTTCACCCTCACCTGCTGGCCCTTCAGGGAACCTGGGGTTCCTCTTCATCTCTGCTTTCTGCTAGGGGAAGGTCAGGGCCAGCAGTGTGCACCATCAGAATTTCTTTCCTGATAGCCCTACAGATCTGCCTCCTGGACGTTTGGTCATGACTTGGTTCACTGTGCTCTGGACATGAACATGTCCAGGTAACCTGAAGGCCGAGTCCCCTGACTGAAGACCAAGTCCAGGGCTTTGCTAGTGTTTTTCTCGGCTGGGACCTAAGTTTTGCTGGGGTTCTGTGGGTGTGGAAAGACATGGGCAGGGCACAACCTGTCAGGTTCTGGTGACAGCCATGACCTTGCTTCCCTGCAGTGGGAGGGTTAGGGAGTCATGGGGATAATCCCCAGTAGGAGTAGTCACTGCCAGTGCTCTGCTTTATCAGCTGCTTCCCCATCCTTGTCGTTTTGTACATTCAAGTTTTGTTGCTGTGTTTCTCTATTTAAAAAAATGGAGTAAAATCTGGTTGCTGGTATCTGTGGATCTTGTGAAGGGTTTTTTCCTACCCCAAGACAGACGACGCAGCCTAGATGCTCTTTGGTCCTCGTTGGGGCACCATGGAAACCACAAACCAGCCCTGACACCGACCCCCCACTTCGCCTCACGCACTTCACTATGGTCCTGTCCCTGTATACAACCAAGCAAGAAACAATTCCTCAGGGACTGTTGTGTACCTACAGTTCTTAGTGTTTTATTCTGAAATTTAGCAGAAACATGTTTCTGTTGCCCAGAATTTCCCTCTCAGACTTTCCAAAACATTTTCCTTCCTGTGGGAGCCTAAAATCAGAGGAGCAAGAGCTGGAAGGAAGTCCTGACAGATGGAATTGGGGCAAATGGGTGGAGGAGGGCAACCCATATCCCATATGCCTGCCTTACCGCGCTAGCCTTGGACGGACCGCGGTTCGATCCCCCGTGCCCCATATGGTCCCCCAGGCCAGCCAGGGGCGACTTCTGAGCGCATAGCCAGGAGTAACCCCTGAGCGTCACTGGGTGTGGCCCAAAAACCAAAAAAAAAAAAAAAAAAAAACCCAGAAAAAGCAGAGCAGGCATGACTGAAGTGGGAAGAGGCTGAAAGTTGGGGTGTCCAGGGTCATTAAATAGGACCCACCTCCCTTTGTTCCCCCATTCACTGCACACGGACCAGGTGTCTGCTATTGCCATGGTTAGCCCAGACCCCCATTGAGGCTTCAGGCCCACAAGGCTGCATCTGACTTCAGACACCAGTTACAAGTAGTGGATCCCTAGGTCACCCCACTTCTATTTGACTTATCTGTGATAGATTCCTAAACTACATCGTGGGCTTGATCATTTGCCCTCTAGTTCATGGCACCCTAGGAAACGAGACTTGGTTCCTGTGGCATCTGGGGTGTTCTGTTTGCCACGTAAATGTTCTTCCTCACTAACTGGAAGTTCTTGGAACCTCTCTGGGCTTGTTTGGTCTTTTGGTATTTGGGCCAAAGTGCTTAGGGGCTGTTGTGGATGGATCACATTCTGGCCATGCTCAGGGACCATCAGGCTGAGCAAGGCCTTTAGTCTGAGAAGGCCTTTAGTCTGACCACAATACAAGGTTCTTGTAGGTGTTATTAAATAGCACTGAGTGATCCCATTGAGCTCTCTAGTTCTAGGTAGGGTTTTGGGGGGAAGTCTCACGAGGCATGAAGGTTAGATCAGCTTCCAGTCTCAAATGTGACACTTTTTTTT
>PVKC010023113.1:0-17399 GCA_004027635.1 Crocidura indochinensis
GTCTGTTAGTTGACATGTTATTTCAGTTTGGAGTTTTGCGATTTGTGTCATCATATTTTCTTGGTTCTTATTAGTGTTCTGTTCAACTCGGTCCATGGTTTCTTTGAGTTCTTTGAGCATCTTCCATATTGTTTTTCTAAAGTCCTTATCTGAGAGATTGATTAGTTCGTTGGTCATTATCTGGTCATCAGAATTGTCTGCTTCGTTCTCTATGTCTGACGCTGGCCTGCGTTGTTTCCCCATTGTCACACTAGTATTGTGTGTTTTTCTACGTGTTGCAGTGGTATTCATTGGGTAGATGATGTGCACAGCCAGGCACCTCTGGTTCTAGCCTTTCTGGGTGTGTCAATTAGCCTACAAGTGAGTGGAGTCTTCCGTGGATGAGCCTCTGAGAGGATCAAATCTTGGGCCTAGGCTTACAGCAGAGAAGACAATCTAGAGAGAAATGCTGGGTTTTTGTGATCCAGCACAGTCCTTAGTGTGTTTTTTTCCCTTCTTGCATTCATGTGCTATCCTTAGAAAGAGCCCATGGCCGCGTAGCGAAGCGGAGCGGCCGTGCTCTTCTGCAGCCTATTATTAGCCCACTCCCATGAGGTCCGGAGGTCAGCAGAGGACAAAGAAACACAAAGAAAAGACAAGACTTACAGTTCTTAGTCGTCAGCCCTACTGGGCAGGTGTGGATACGGAGAAATTCCCAGCCTGACATCACAATCAGGGGACCTTGCTTTGCAGAGTACTTGCTATAGCCGGTTTTCAGTCTAATGAGGTATTCCTAGGTGTTTCGCCCTAGGATGGACCTCTGGGAGATCGAGTCTTTTTCGGGCCAGTTAGCCCACTCCCACAATGTCCGGAGGTCAGCAGAGGACAAAGAAACACAAAAAAAGACAAGACTTACAGTTCTTAGCCGTCAGCCCTACTGGGCAGGCTTGGATACCAGGATGTTCTTTTTTGTGTTGTCATAAGGTTCTCTCACATTACCACCACACCTTACCTAATTTAAAGAAGACCATCTCTGTGTGGCTTCTCTATACACTCTGGTCCTGGCTTCATTATCCTTGGTGTACATTGTCCTGTCTAGCCAGCTAGTCTCCATCCTTGCTAGTCCTGCAGCCTATGAGCACCATCCCAAAACAGGGTCCTTGAAAAACAGATTCCAGATTCCCCACCTGGATTGCCAATCTCCATTACTATTTCTTCACTTCTTCCAGTCTCTACTCAAATACCATTTGCAAATAGCTCTTATATGCTCACTGACATAGCATGATGCTCCCTCTGATTGCTTTCTGATTGATTTCTCCTCTGTTGCTGCATTGTTCCTCATTGAAAAGCTCACTATTTAAGAGAATAGTTCATATTTGTATATTTCTGTCTTTCTTACCAAATGTGAAATTGACTCAAAGATACTGGCTACTTGCTTCATTGTCCTACTTTATGGCTTATGACTAGTTATCAACTAAGTATATAGAAGATTTCCTGGTCACACTTCCTAGGAACACCTGCAACATTCTGACCCTGATGCCTTTTACCATTAACCTGATCAAAGAGTTCTTCATACATTATCTTCTATAAACTGTTTACATTTTTCTATTGGGAAAGGTTCCTTGAAATATCCATACCTGACACAAGTAAATCAAAGCATGGCAGAGGTTGGCATGTTTCCATTTCCTCTATGCAATCATTCATGTGAGAAAGATGCTACAGAAATTTGAGCAGCTTTGGTGGATCATCCCAATCCCAAACCAATGTTGCTCCACTAGATCATGGACTCTTTACATTATAGATGCTGAGGGAGTAAAGAAAAGGTCAAGTCTGTGTGCTTTTCTTGCATATTAGGAAGACTTTGAGGCCAGTAAGCATTTCATATGTACGTGACTGAAGTGAAGACTTCTTGTTTCTCTAAGAGGGTTGGAAATGAGCTATGCCTTCTTGAGAGGGCAAGACACCATGAATACCTGCTGGGAATTGGGGAAACATTGGCTTCTGCTCTGTACAACTGACGGATTTACAAAGACAGAACTGAAAGGGCAGCAGGTGCAGAGGCACAGAGCAAATCTGAGTCCAGTCAGCTGGTTCTTTCATCAAAGAAATATCTGGAACACTCGAATGTCCTGATTTTTATGAAGATGAGACTGAAAACCAGAAATAGACAATTCAGGGGAAAGGGGCAGATAAAATCAATTGGTTGATTGCATGTCATTCAGCAACACTTTATCGATGGTATAAAGTATTCAGCAATCAATGCCACCTTAGAACAAAATCTATGCTATATGATGTATGACAGAGACCGAAGGTCCAGCAGGCAAGATTATTATCACACGTTGACAGGACTTCCCCTCCCTGTTTGTGTGCTAGTTACAGCCTGATATCAGTGCACATTTCTCCAGGGGCTTGTCCTGATTTTTTACACCCACAGACAGATTCTCAGCCCTTCATGTCACAGGAGCATTGAGGTGAGGAAGAGCAAGCAGGGAGGAGAATGTCAGTATGATAGTCTCTGTGCACTGATCCTCATCATCACAGTTGCTCTTTCCCAGGGAATGACTTCTAGACCTTGAAAGATATTTCGTTAGCACCAGCAGAACAAACTGAGTATGCAACTGTGAAATCCCATATAATAGTCATGTCTTTCATATAGAGTAAGCAAACCCAAAGGCCCTACATCAACTCTACTCATCTAAGGCAGGGAGATTTTCCCTGACACTTTTCCTAATTGAAAACAATTCCAATTGGTTGTCCATTTCTTTTTTTAACCATCAATGAGTAAATCCCAATCCAAATATCCATAATTCACTTTAAAAAAGTATATTTTAGAGGAAGGCCCTCCCCAGTAGAGTTTGAGTATTAAGAGATCATTCTTGCTCTTTTTTGGCCTGCTGTGTGAACATTACAGTTTAAAGTTCATCATTAGCAGTGCTAGAATCTACCAAGGATAAACCTTGCCATATTAGAAAATATATGATACTGTTAATCAATGTAAAGCATATACTCAATTGTCCTCTGAACTATCTCTCTAACCCCTTTCCCGACATTTTTTCCAGGGTTTGGGAGACCCAGGACTTCACACATGTGCAGTACATTCAGCAACATGATGTCACACCCTCACATCTACTTAAAAAGTCTTTAAGATCAATTTTAATTATATATTTTTGTTTTGTTTTGCTTTGGGTTTTGTTTTCCATTTTTTGGGGTTACACCCGGTGACACTCAGGGGTTACTCCTGACTGTGCACTCAGAAATTGCTCCTGACTTGGGGAACCATATGGATCCCAGAGGTAGAAAACTAAGTCCATCCTGGGCCAGCTGCATGCAAGGTAAATGCCCTACTGCTGCACTCCAGACTTTTTTTTTTTTTCATTTTAAAACCAAAATTCAGGACCCCCATACTTTCTGCACTCCCAGTGCTTTAGTATAATTTGTAGGTGGTGCTGTGCTTCAGGGCCTCCTCCTCCTTCTTCACCAGCAGCAGTTGCTGGTGGGCTCTGCTCTCACAGCAATTCTGCTTACATATGTAACCAGTACCAGAAACTTCAAAGCTACAATGAGCTGGTTATGGTAAAAAAAAAATAATTCCATGTCATTTGGAAGAAAGAGAAGAAAACAAATAATTATCAAAACAGAGTTAGATTGTGTCTGCAACTATGAGAAAAGAGACTCTTCATGAAGACCTTAAAGTAGGGCAGCAGCTTCCAGCAGCCCTAAGATAATACCAGTCTATCTTGCAATTCAAGCTAATGAATCAAAGACACTAGGAACAGGCACCTCCAATGAGAAACATTAAGAGAAGCTCATTTATGGATCTTTAGAATTCAGTACTTGCTGCTACAATTCTGTGTCTCTCTTAAACTACAAAGCTCTTTGCTTCTAAAGAAGAGAGGGATGCCTGCCTTCTCTTTACAAGCATCCTCTCGTGGTTCCTTGTCAGAATGCATGAGAAATTAATTCCCCTTTATTTCGATAGAAGTAGGTGAGTGGGATCTCATTAGTAGAATTCAGGGCTGCTCCCATTGACCCTTGGCCCCTGTCTTGAGGGTCTTTTGGGTGTTTCAATTCTAGAAGTTCGGTAGTTCTCAGTCCCAATAGAGCTGGGGCCTACCAGGGCCAGTGATGCTCAGTGAGGTGTAGGGAACATACAATGTCAGGCATTGAACTCTGGCTTTGTTGCATACAAGATATAACTTCCAGCCCTTTGAATTATCTTCCAGGTCCCCCAAGAAATGACATCTTAATTTAAATCCTCTTATTTATTCGATAAATTACCACTGAGAACATATCATTCTACAGTCTTCAAAATATTCTAAAATCTAAAATTTAGGGATATTCATGCAAAGGAAGAGACTGAGGCAACAATACTGTCCTGATCACTGCCCCAGACATGCTCCATATGTCTGGACTTACTCACACAAATGTAATGAAAGAGTTTTGACTGCCCTATTCCTACTGTTCTTTCCAGCACTGATAATCAATGGTCATAAAACAATGGTGAGATTAAACCTGAATTTAGTGGACATCTTTCTGATACTCATGCTCAGAAGGGTCTGAGAAAGCAACTTTTACTTCTACTAGTCTAGAAATCACTGTTGAAACAGTCTCTGGAGAAGCACAGTCTGAAAGTTCTCCATGAAACTAGAAATGAGGCACATCATTGAAAGTATAGTGAAATTAATCAACACAAGAGCTAATTCTCTACACAAAAAAAACAGATCTAGTCCAGTTTTCTCCTCTCATCTTCAGTCCTCTCATTCCTGTTGAGCTGGAAGACATGGATATGGAAGTATCTCATTGTGGTAGGGAGAGATGACAAAGACTTGAGAGATGTCTAAGCTTGAATGCTCATAGAAAAAGTGTTCACACCAGGGTGTCTTTACCATCCAGCAGTAAGCTATTGTACTAAGCAGCACCCAAACAGGTAACAACCATTACTCCTAACTCAAAGAAAGTTCTAGTGCATTGAATCTCAACTAGAGTATAGGCTAGATATTCCTAAACTTACTTGGCCTATTGCTCCCTTTTCAGACAATACATTATCCAGAACCTCTCTGGAAATTTTTAGCAATCGCTACCTTCTTTTTTGTTGTTGTTGTTTTTTTATGGGGGGGTGGTCACACCCAGCAGTGCTCAGGGCTCTCTTACTCCTGGCTCTCTGTTCAGAAATCGCTCCTGGCAGGCATGGGGGACCATATGGGATGCCGGGATTTGAACCACCAACCTTCTTCATGAGAGACAAATGCCTTACCTCCATGCTATCTCTCGTGCCCCAATCACTATCTTCTTAAGTGAACAAACAGAAAATTTCCCCACCCAAATGAATTGAGGTTACTAACACCCACCCCTCATTCTTCTAGCATCTCAGTGTGGGGTGGTTTCACCCACTCTGAAAAATTCTGACATGACTTTTCTTATTTTTGGGGGGGGGGGCACACCCAGTGATGCTCAGGGGTTACTCCTGGCTATGCGCTCAGAAGTTGCCCCTGGCTTGGGGGACCATGTGGGACACTGGGGGATCGAACCGCGGTCCGTCCAAGGCTAGCGCAGGCAAGGCAGGCACCTTACCTTTAGCGCCACCGCCCGGCCCCCTAACATGACTTTTCAAATGAGAGGAAATGAACTTGTTTAGCTTTCTTAGTCTTTGGACTATGCAAATTCTACATAATTGTTGTCATGATATGGTCTTTCCCCTTCTTTCCTCTGCTTGACTTCATGACTACTGATTTCCTACCCTCCTACAGTTCTGCCTACTCAAGCTCTCACCTACTCAATCCTACATACTCATTAAATCCAGTACCCTCTTAATTACCAGTGTCAGATATTTTTAATTTCTGTCTTCCATCAGAACAAAGCCAAAATTCTATCATTTAGCACCCTGGTAAATGTCAGGATCTACCTGGGCTAACAAGTCCTACACAACTTTCCAAGGCTGCTGCTAAAAAGTAAATCCTCAAATCAAACAAAACCTCGAGAACTATCACTCTGAGGCTAAGAAAAGAGAAACTATAATTAAGGAAGAGCAGGTATGTTTCCTGCATGTGAGGCTGTGACTGAACATCCAGCCAAGTTGCATCTATAAATCTGGGACAGACAGCAATGATTGTGCATCATGTGGCAGACTTTGGTCATGAAGGTAGAATGGAAGCACCATAGGAGGCAAGAGTTTTAAAGAAATTGTTTAGAATTTCTAGCTCTTGAGCATAAATTTTCTATGACCATCTAACCCAAAATAAATTGAAAAATTACAGTATTTGGGTTTGGAGTGATAGTACAAAAGATAGGGCATCTGACTTGCATGAAAGGTATGTGGGCTAAGCCCCCCCAAACAGCTCTTCTTCCCAGGCCCAGTTTGCTCCCTGGCAAGTGGGTAGATCAGAACATCTCTAATTTCTATGTAGTTAGGAAAATTCCCTGAGTTCACTCCAATGGTGAACACCTGGTTGACATCCACTTAGATGATTCGTTTCCTTGACTGTCACCATGCTGTTTCCCCAAAAGAAATATTTTAAATAGAAACTATAAAAAGAACTGAAAATGATGCTTCAATCAGGTTTTAAGCCTCTTTATAATCTTTTCTTTAGACTATAAACCTGTGCTTTAATTTTCTGGCAAATTATTTTGCTTCGTTTTGTTCTCCCTGACTGATAGAATACCCATAACATAAAAAAAACTTGCCATATATATTCCTGAACACTTGTGTTGGTATAACCAATGTATAGACTATTGGCACCAGCCACATGATCAATCCCTGACAGATGAATCTCTCCCATCATGATTTTGTCTCTCTTTTTTTTAACTTTTAACCTCAGCACAAGCATCAAAGGGTATATAGCCTGAAAATTAAAAAAAAACACACAGGTGAAATTTAAAAAGCTAACTTTAAATGATTATAAATTGCATGAGACTGATAAAGAGTAAATATTTTGAACTTACTGTTAATGGATTGTTTTCATCTAGTAGGCCCATGACTGAGAACTGACTTTATTTTATTAAAGCATGTGCTTTACAAGTAACTTGAGAAGTTTACAAGTAACTGAGAAATTCTATTATACTCTAAAATACTCTACTTTGCTGTCTTACCCTAGGCATTCTCATTCTCAGCTACAGATCTCTGTCTTGAATGAGTTCAACATGGGTCACCAAAGCAAAGTTCAGTATTCAGTAACCTAATGGGTAGTCATAGGCTAATACATTTTTCCTTGCTTGCACTCAAATTTCTACAAATAGGTTGATGTCCTAGACATCTGTCCTTGTAATGCCTCCATAAATCTGGCTATCATATCTTCAAAGCACTTTCTCCATTTGAGGTCTTCACTCAGCAAATCTCAGAGTCAGTTTATGGTCACTAGTATCAGACAATTAGGAAGCAATACAGGGTTGACCCTGGTTTTGGTTATGTAATTTCTACTTTATTTTCATTCCTGTATGACTCTTGTTGTGCTTTTTATTAGAATTCCAAACTGGAAGGTACACTGAAGACAGTCTACACATTCTTGGTTTTCAGATGTGAAGAAATTTTTTCTCAGCTTGTTCTCATCTTTTCTTATCCATGTGCTTATGAAATTGTGTGAAGGTGCTTGTTCCATTTTGCTTTAATCTCCTTAAGATGAAGGTAATTTATAAGTTTCACAGAGATGAGATTAGTTTCTGGTTATCTGATTATCACAAGTGCAAGACATGTTCCTTGCCTGCGTATTGCAGCAGGATTGAGGAACTTTGGGAGGCTCGGAAATTAGAGCCAAAGTCATTTCCTATTTGAGGTAAATGAATGAAAGACAATGCCACAATGAAGAATGTGGGGAAGTAAGAAAATCATATCCATAGGCAGTATGGTGGGAAAATACAGTTTCTTAGAGTCACACTCCAAGTATAAACTTGATAGTGGTTTTTGGAACAAGGATATGCTAAATATGTTCTAATTCATATTTTTCATAGATTTTCTATACTCTATGTCTTTCAGATGATAAGTCACATTACATAGAAGATTGTAAAGAGAAAATAATCAAAATATTAAATCTTAACCTTTGCTTTGACTCAACTTTCAAAACGTTTCAAAATACTTTTTACATTTTCTTGTTTTCAAACCATAATTATTAAATATATCTGATGGTTGGTACCATGGTTGTGGCTATCAAAATGTCCAGTCAGGGGGCCCTGGAGATAGCATGGAGGTAAGGCGTTTGCCTTTCATGCAAAAGGTCATCGGTCCAAATCCCAGTGCCCCATATGGTCCCCCATGCCTGCCAGGAGCAATTTCCCCCTGAGCACTGCCAGGTGTGACCCAAAAACCAAAAACCAAAAAAAAAAATGTCCAGTCAGTGTGCAGAGAAAGAATAGTTCATATTTTTGGAGGTTGCATCTCTAATCACAGTTCACAAATATAAACACTAAAGTATGTGTATTGAGAGGAGAATATGACTTCTGTGTTTTCAAAATAGTATTAAAACAAGATTTTCTTCAGTTCTTAAAAATGTAGGCCAAATGGTGAGGGTTTTATTTTAAGGTGAACACTTCCACAAAAGTTCTGATTGATTTCACAGGCTTGTTTCTCTTTTCTTTGCTTTTCTTTTGTCATCCCTAAGTCCATACACTTATATAAAATGATTTGAGGGTGTTATTCAGAACAGAGAAAAATATATGTCACAAATTAAACATTGTTCTCTGTCTAATCTGGATGTGTGAGTTAACAAGGATGTTGCTTTTTATTGATATGTTGATATTCAAACCCTAATTTGCAACAAAATCTTCTCTGAAGGGATGGTATAAAATCCTTAAAGAAAGTACCTGGGCAAACAGAATAAGATTTGATGCTTAGTCAACAGCTATTTTCTACTAATCAATATACCTCATTTCTTTAGCTCTAATAACTTCTGAACATGATTTTCCACTCTAGCTTTTGACTCGTGGGAACAAAGAACATATGTGACAATAGCATGCAATTAACCAAATCAGTCTTGTTGGGGGGAGAATACATTTGGTAAATTCATTTCTTATCATATGTATGTTGTAGCTGTTATGAGTTATAGGGCATGGTAAAGAATAATGTGGAGCACAACTAGTTATTTAGTTAAACAAGTACACTACAGATGAAACAGAGGGGGATTAGGACATGTTTAATGTGGTCTTTTTCAAATGCATTGTCCTAAATAATAATATTTCACATTATTTACTCATTTCAACCAGTTCACTTACATTTTCCCAATACTGTGAGGTGGATGCATATAACATTGCTTGTATCGAATTGTCATCTGTATTGTCCGTATTTGCTTGCATTAACTCATCTAAACCTGGTTTTTTAGGTATTGGTGTACTTTACCTCTCACTTTCTCACAGCTGCTGAGATACAAATATAGAATCACAGTTAATCAAATTTAGTTCCTGAACTCTTGCTTTAGCATTCCTGTTGCTTCAGAATGTCTCCTGATAAATTGTCTCTAAGGTACAAAATTCAAAATAACTTTTACTCCAGTCCAAACATGTGCTTCTGATATAGAACTCTGTTATAGGGGGCTTCCCTGCATGATTCCTCAAGAACCTCAGGCTTTCTTCCTTGTTGCCTAAGCATCACTGTGAAAACAAACAATTTAAAAGCAATTGCTGTGAACATCTGTTTGAGAGTTGGCAACAAGCAAAGTTCATGAACTCTTAGAAAGCCTAGTAATATGACGAATATAATTACAATACATCTGGTTGGGCTATAAACAAATAAAGCCAATAAAGAAAATAAGATTCTTAAAACTTAGAAGTCAAGAAAAATTAAGATTTTACAATTATATTTGCCAGATATGTAGTTCTATTCTAAGATTGAATAAAGAAGTTAGTAGTTGTGGATTTAAAAAAAAATAACCTCCTCCTTTTATTATAGTCACTTTTTTTTATGTCTACAGGGCCACAAGTGGGACTTGAGGTTCTAATGTGCAATAAACTGGTTTGACATGCAGTTGACTTGCTATCCATGCTGTTGCCACTAAACTTCAAGTTCTAGCCACTTTTTTCTTCTTTTCTTTTCTTTTTCGTTCTTTTTTTTTATTTTCTTTGCAGAAGACCATCAAATGAATTGTCACAGTACTCGAATCATGCAAGACCCAGAGAAAGATGACAACAATAATGATGAATATGACAATTACGATGAGCTGGTGGCCAAGTCGCTGCTCAATCTTGGCAAGATCGCTGAGGATGCAGCCTACCGGGCCCGGACTGAGTCAGAAATGAACAGCAATACCTCCAACAGTCTGGAAGATGACAGTGACAAAAACGAAAACTTGGGTCGAAAGAGTGAGTTGAGTCTAGACCTAGACAGTGATGTGGTGAGAGAAACAGTGGACTCCCTCAAATTGTTAGCACAAGGACACGGTGTGGTGCTCACAGAAAACATGAATGACAGAAGTTATGCTGACTCCATGTCTCAGCAAGACAACAGGAACATGAATTATGTCATGTTAGGGAAGCCCATGAACAATGGGCTCATGGAGAAGATGGTGGAGGAAAGTGACGAGGAGGTGTGCCTGAGCAGCCTAGAGTGCTTGAGGAACCAGTGCTTTGACCTAGCGAGGAAATTGAGTGAGACCAACCCGCAGGAGAGGAGCCAACAGCAGAACATGAACATCCGCCAGCATGGCCGGCAAGAAGATGATTTCCCAGGAAGGACACCGGACAGAAACTATTCGGATATGATGAACCTGATGAGGCTGGAGGAGCAGTTGAGTCCCAGATCTAGAACTTTCTCCAGCTGTGCAAAGGAGGATGGGTATCACGAAAGAGATGATGATACCACTTCTGTGAACTCGGACAGGTCCGAGGAAGTGTTTGACATGACCAAGGGGAATTTAACCCTGCTTGAGAAAGCCATTGCTTTGGAAACTGAGAGAGCAAAGGCCATGAGGGAGAAAATGGCAATGGAAGCTGGCAGGCGGGACACTATGAGGTCCTATGAGGAGCAATCTCCAAGACAACTCCCTGGGGATGAGAGAAAGCCTAAATCCAGTGACAGCCATGTCAAAAAGCCATACTATGGTAAAGGTAATATTTCTACCTAACGTAAGTTGTCTCATGAAAACATGAGCTAAGTAAAAGATATTGATTGTAGTCGCCAGTGAAAGTACGAAATACACTGACCTAGACCTCTAATGCAGATTTCTTAGAGCTAATTCGAGAATATATTTTCTCTATGTGACTGTAAAGCAAATAAAATATTTGACTGGGAAGTACAACAAAGCATTTTGATGTCACATTATCAGAGCAGGTGAATCATCTTTTAGTGGGAAATGTATGTCTTGGAATAATAGGATTAGAACACAAAAATATATGATAAAAAATATTGGCTCAACCTGAGTTTTTATAAGTGAACCACTGTCTATTCTGAATGGCAAGGGTTATGTAACAATTAGTCAATCAGGAGTGAAGCATGCCTTCTATAAATTGGATTGGGTAGGTGGCATCGTGATTTATAAAATGATCATCAAATGACAGTTATTGATGAAACCTCCCCCAAAGAAAATATCCCTGATAGAAATTGAACAGTAACAGAATGACCGATAACATAAGACAAGGGCAGTGACTGCACATTAATTATCTTAAGATAGTAAGTAATGGGATCCATTTGCTATGCAAGGCATGGTATATCCTGAGCTGAGATCAATACTAATTTTGTTAGTATATTCATTCCTTTCACTGATTCCATTTCTCTGTGGAAACAGTCATGGTTCTTTATGAAATACAAAAAATTACCAACTTGGTAGTTTTCACTAGGTTTTCAAATATGGAATATATGATCACATATTTGTATGTATCAAGTCAAATATCTATGGTAAATTAGCTAATATAGTTATCTATTTCCAACATGAGGATTGGCTTTGCTCTTGCAATCAGGGTTGTGTCTATTTACAATATTAGGTGGTTTATCACTTAATTTCATGTAAAAGTTTGTTGTAGATCTCTCAATTACAAGACTGTTTTTGAATAAGAAGCCATTTCAAGAATAAAATCCTGCCTTATTAGTGGTCCCCTCAAAACCTCTGGGGGGAAATGTGCTGTTTTTATTTTATTCAGTTTATTATAAAAATCAAGTTTTCTTATTGTGTATCTGATGATGAGGTTAGAATTTCGGTTTAAAAATCAGTTGTATAAATGTCAAATGATCAGAAAACCTACATTTTTTTCTGTTGAGACAAAAGTGTGTATTCTCCTCTCAATGTGTGTATGTCTATAATGTAGGTAAATAGGACATCAGTGGAGCCAAATCTCAACCAGACATTAACTTAGCTACTCACTAGATTCTTGCTGGAGTCCTTTCAGAGAGTTGTCTAGAGCCTTATAATGGGCAGTCACTCCAACAAGGGGTTGCTTTTCCTACAGACAGCAGTTTAATTTATTGAAACTTTAGGTTCACTTTCAGTGTATTAGAGATAACATAGAATACATGTTTTAACTGTGTTGTTTTCTTAAGAAATTTTCAGACAGGTTTTCTAGAATTATATAAGATTGAAACATTTTTAGGATGATTGGTCTTCCTGGATTGCTCAGTTAACAATTACATGGAAAGCTTATATTCTAGAATTCTGTGGAGTGATATCATTTTATAATATAAACTTGGCATTGAGAAATGCAACTACCTGCAATAGAAAAGGGCTCATTTAGCTTTGCAGATTCTGTGTTGCTGTGGCTTCTTTGGTTTCTGTGGTCCCCTGTAATCCTACTACCTTGTGGAGGTCTTAACTCATTTTCTTTTGCTGTGGTTGTTGTCTTGCTTTGTTTGCTTTTTTGTCTTTGGATTTATTTTTGTTTTCTTAAATGAATGAGGGTCGAGTAGGAATAAGCAGAAAAAAAAGCACACGTTTTCTCTGAAATTGGGGCTGTTTTGTGGATTTGGATATTCTAAGTGAGTTGGAATGCATTGGCTTTTACCATTTCCTAATTATTTTTCTAGAACTTCATCCTCTAATCAAAGTTAGTTTCTGCTTTTTTATCTTCATGTTTCACATTGTTCCCAAGTTTCTTTTCAAGATGTCTGTAGTTATATTCTGACTAAATAAATAAAGTGGGTAACAAAGCAGTAGAAAGAACAGAGCAACACACACACACACACACACACACACACACACACCACTCTTATTTTAAAAGGGCAAGAGATAGGATATTTTATCAACATGGCAGTGGATGGTTCTATAACAAATTTAGTAAATTTATCGCCTCTCTCTTCAGCTTCTCTGTTATTTCATTAAAGTGGAGAGAGTACACATAACAACTCTTATTCATGCACAATCTCTTTAAAATTATTTAAATGCAAGTGAGCAATGTTTTCAAAAATCATAAACTAAAGCAAAAGCATTCATGGTGATATCCCTTCATTTTTCTTCTTTTCCGGCATCTATTTGGAAAGCAGGGAGAGGAGGAAGCTCAACTCAGTGTACAGTTTATTTTTTTAGATGTGGTTGCAATGGTTTTCTGTTGAATTATTGTTCTGTGTATTTCTTCAGTTGCTTTATGTCTGCTCACACATTTGCTTTCAAAATGAATTGGGGTCTCCAAAATTTAAGAAACAATGGCATAGAAGTAAGAACCCACCATTGTGGGATTCATACATCGAGAGGAGATTATACCCTTGTTGTCTTCTAAAATAGGACTTGGTTCTGAGCCACATTGTTTTAATACATATGTGTAATTAACTTCTGGCCACTTTTAAAATTTTAAAACAATATAATTCATAAGAAAATTTTAGTGTCCTGCTGAAAAAGTCGTTTAATGATTAATAACAGCTTTATTTACTTTAGTGCCTTGTAAAAGTCACCTGTATCTATTCAAGACTATATCTAATTTATTACTTTAAATAATTAATCAGTGTTTTCTTTTGGAACTGTTACTCTACTCTTGTTATTTTCTGTTTACATCAATTAAATTAAACCACTCAGAGTGATGTGATGAAATTACTCACAAGACAATATGTTGTTAGATTTTTAGATTGCATGCACAAGAAAAACTCCAAGAAGGTATTTAGAAGTGGAAGTATCAACAACATGATTTTCAAT
This sequence comes from Crocidura indochinensis, assembly GCA_004027635.1. Classification (NCBI taxonomy): domain Eukaryota; kingdom Metazoa; phylum Chordata; class Mammalia; order Eulipotyphla; family Soricidae; genus Crocidura; species Crocidura indochinensis. The sequence continues at coordinate 14,010 of PVKC010023113.1, forward strand.
TTGTTTTCAGAGACCAAGAAGTACTGCTAAGAACACAGTGACAATTGTTCCTGGGATATTTCCCTTACGCTATTCTAAATAAAGATAAATTCAGAAAAATGTCTCTATTAATAATAAAAATTTAAGCAGGACATTTACTAATATAAAATGTGGTTGCTTAACCAAACTAAAATCTTTTCTAGTGCTAATAATTGGCCTTGGATAAAAAAAAAAACAACAAAACAAAACAAAAAAAAAACCTCAACATCTGAAAAGGTTCAAGTTCTAAGGAAGTGTTAACTTGTATTCCCTGAACCAAGTCATGTCAGTCTCAATTGATGATCTTTGTAACTAAGTTTCAGAAACTGACTTTGAAAATAGTTTTTCCATTCTCTTTGGTCTGAGTATTACTATTTTGTCAGAGCTTGATCTTAGAAATATTTCCTGGAGTTTTTTGGTTTTTCGTTATTTTTTTGTTTTGTTTTTTGGGGTATTTTTGTGCACGTGTATGAACTATGGTCAACTTCGAGTAGAGAAATAATTTTTTAGTCATGTCATTGCATTTCTGGCATCTGGACCAAATGTCTGCTCTGCTCCTCCCGGGACTGGTATTACAGAGAGCCAAAGGGCCATTTAAGACCATTACTTTTTAATTTTGTTATGCATGCACAGCATTATAAGACCCTTCCTCTGGTTCGAGTACAGATGAAGAAATCTAAATAAACAGTTGCTCCAGCAGCTTCTGAAACATTTTTGATTGCCTATCACCTCTGTCAGGTGGAATTGCCACCATTTTGGCCATTTGCTTACAGTGCCTTCTGAGAGATCAGCTTATTTTCAGAAAAGCGCTGAATTAGTATGCTGTGGAACAGTGTTGCAAGAGAATAAATTTCAATACCAGCAAAATTTTGCCACTAACAGCATAGACCATTAGAGCACTCCATAAGAAAGAAATTCCACCTCTAGTGTTTGATGGCATTATGTTCTCTGGTTGAGTCTAATGGAGCAATTTGCTGAATGATCATGGTGCAGATTGTTCTCTAAGAAGGCCACTGTTTCATCATTATTTACTTTGATTTCTTTGAGCAACACAGCTTATCATGTAACACACGGGAAAATAATTAATCAAGAGTTAAGGTAGGGCTAGAGTTTTCTTCCTCTAGTATAGAAAGTAAAATAGCTCGTGATTCATGATCACATTGTTTCAGGTAAAAAAATAAATAAAAATCCCCCCTAACCAAAGAAGTATGCAAAAGTCTGTTGTCATGGCCTGTTCCCGACACCTGCTTTGTTTCTTGATGTAGCAAGGTCTCTCAGATTGTTAAATATCACATTTGTCTTCAATTGGTAATTTTTTAAAAAAGTTCATTCTCTTGACACCTGTTGTCGCTTTTAGATCCCTCGAGAACAGAAAAGAAAGAGAGCAAGTGTCCAACCCCGGGGTGTGATGGAACTGGCCACGTAACTGGGCTTTACCCGCATCATCGCAGCTTGTCTGGATGCCCGCACAAAGATAGGGTCCCTCCAGAAAGTAAGTTCGTGTGTCACCCATGCCTTTGGGAGCACACACACACACCTGTAAATCTGTTTCCATCATCCCTCTTGCCTTTTGTCATTTCCATCTTACAGTTCAGTGCAACCTTACTTGAATAGGTCCCTACAGATCTTGATGTGCAGCCCACCTAGGATCAGTGGGCCCAGTCATGCCCATAGAATCTACATCTCCAGCTCAGGCACATAGTGTTTCCTGAGTAGCGTTTGTCTGCTAGCTCAGTCCTAGCATAGTTACTCACCACAGGTGATCTTGCAGCAGGGCTCCCAGCAGACAGACCTGAATGATAATCCTTAACTGCATTTTCAACTTGCTCTGTGACTGCAGGCAGCTTATTTCCTTCCTTCTCTGTTCATCAAGTAAAGAATTGACGTAGGCTCTAAGATTTCCCTTCTAGTACTAAACTCCCTCTGATCACCACTACCACCTCCCAAAAATAACACCTTAAGTTATCTTTTGCCCAACAATATGGACTTCTAGATATCTCTGAGATGATAATTGTACTTCTATTTTATTGCATATTACTTGTAAATATACTTTTATATCAATGCTGTCCCAACATTGTCCCAACATAATAAAAATCACAAGTAAGGAGGTGAAATTGGGTGAGTTTTAATCTCTCAAAAAAATTTAAGTAGTTAGGTTCAGGGGTGATATACTTAAATAAAAGCAGCTAGCTTTAAGAATTGTATACATATTTTCCCTTTATCTCATCCCAAAAAATATGACTTCTATTTAAATATAATAAATATTTGTTACCCCATCAGAGTAGGCTGGAAATGAAAAGTACATTGTCTGATCTCACTTTCTGTGTTTTAAAACCTCCTGCTTCTGAGGTTAAGTTTTGATGAAGATTCACTTCCTAACCTGTGACAGCTACTAGTGTAGAACATGTCATGATTTGAGATGTGACAAGATGATCAGTTGATCAGGTAGCAGATCATTCGAGAAGGGACCCCTTAAAATGGGCAATATGGAATACTGAGAAGGAAACCTGTCAGGACCAAGAAAAGTTCGAAGAGCAGCTGAAGTAGAAAAAGTGAGTTTTAGTTGAACTTTTTCAGCGCAATATTTTTTTAGAAGCATTTATGTCACCAGCTTCTTTCAACTGGCTGTTAAAAATATGAAATTCACATTTTTGGAACTGCTTGTGCACCAGTGGAAGCTTTGTGAACAGGAACGAATTCAAGTGCAAGGTTCCGCCCGTGTGTTACATGAGCAGAAAGACAGCATGGTCTGACCTCAGCAGCTTCTGTTTCCTGAGCACTATCAGTGCTTGATTCACACCCGCACACACTAACTCATTTGATCCCCAGTGAGGCCTGCAGGGGCATGTGGGCCCTGGTTTGCAGATGAGGAAAACAAGGATCAATGTGTCCTTCTCTTTCCAGGAATGGGTAGCACAAAGCCTGGCAAATTGAGGATGTTCCATAATTTTTAAACTAATCTGAGCAGGTACCAACTTGCCAAAGTAAGTAGCTGAGCTCAGAATCCTCTCCCTCTCTGTCTCACTCCCAAGCCCGTCTTTGTCTGCTGACCAGGCTGGATATTCCCCTTTTCACTCCTCACTAGCTAGGCATATGACATTGGGCATGACTGCTCTCTATACCTCGTTTTTTCTTTAAAAACAAGGTATCAATCAAGACCCAAAATATGAGGCACTGGGTCCAAGCCCAATGCTTTTAAGGTTGAGCTTCTTTTTATTCAAACATATGTTTCACTTCCCAAGTCAAATACCAGCTCATTTTCATTGGCTGAGAAATCTCTTGGCTTCATATTCTTGCAGGGAGAGTCTAAGCATGGCAGAACTATTAGTTGTGTCTGACAGGTGGCCCTTGGCACATTCATACGGACCCAGA
>PVKC010023114.1:0-17493 GCA_004027635.1 Crocidura indochinensis
GTTCTTTACATTACTGAAACCCACTACAATCATATTTGTAATCAAGGTGCTTAAATAAAGATATTAATAAAAACACATAAAAACACAAAACAACCATAAAACAATAAATTGGGAAGATAATATAGTGGGTAGAACATTTGCCTTTCATGCAAATGAAACCCAGCCAACCTAGGTTTGATATCCAGCAACCCCATATGATCCTCCAAACTTAGTAGGAATGATCCCTGAGTGCAGAGCCAAGAGTAAGTCCTGAATATTACCAAATGTGCCCCCCCAAAAAACAGAAAGTGAAAGAAGCGAAGAAAGAAAGGAAGGAATGAAAAATTGATGGAAGGAAGGAGGAAAGAAAGATATAGGCCTATATCTCTAATGTACATAGATACAAAGATACTAAACTAAATATGCATAAACTTAATCAAATTATCTAACAAAAATATTATACATCTATAGTCAAGAGAAATTTATCTCAGGATGCAAGGATGTTTTAATATATACAAGTCAATCAATGTAACATACCATATATTAATATATGGGAAAATACCATGAGATCATATTGATATATACTGAGAGATATAGACAAAATCCATGATAAAAACACTCTAAAATTTAACATGTCAGTCATACTATAGAAAAAATGTGTTGCCTATATTTAAGACAATGCTGTGGATTGATCATTACTAAAAATCGAGGAGGAAATATTTCAAGGCGTATTATTAAGGCAATCTGAAAGTCTTAGCAAAGAACAACTTTGTAACTTTTGTCTTAGTTTTCAAAAAATGTAGGGGAATGGAAAAAAGGATGAAAATAGAACAATACTGATTACAGAGGAGAAAGTTATCTTGCAAATTAAGAAAATGTGAACCAGTGAAATTTATAAATGAACTTAAATATACACAAATTCACATTGGTCAGTTTTCTATCAAAGAGTTAAGGTACTTTGCACACACGATGGCTTAGTACATTCTGTGTAAACATTTTACCCAAATTTTAAATATAATTTTATTATTTTATGATTAAATTTAATACTTTAAGTATAGCTATATCATTTTACCTTTGTTTGCTATCTCTGGTTTGTGCTGTTTACAAGATATCAACTATGTCTATAAAATGGTTGCCAATATTTTCTTTATTAAAAGAATACTTACTTTATATGTTTATTAAGAAACTTGCACTTTATATTTTTTATATTCTGATCTTTAATTCAGCTGTAGCTTATGAATATAAAATGAGAAAGTGATATTATCTTCTCTACAATGTCTAACCCAAAGTTCTTCACCCTTTGTTGTTGTTGTTGTTTTTGGGTCACACCCGGCAGTGCTCAGGGATTACACCTGGCTCTATGCTCAGAAATCACTCCTGGCAGGCTCATTCGGATCAATATAGGATGTCAGGATTTGAACCACCATCCTTCTGCATTCAAGGCAAATGCCCTACCTTCATGCTATCTCTCTGGCAATTTTGTTTTTTGTTTGTTTTGTTATACACTCTTTTTATTATGATTTAAAATCTTTTTATTTAAACTGACAACTTTGGGTTTGTCCTTCAGCCCTATATTCTCCCTGTCACTCTAATGAAGTTCATATTCTCTCTTAAACTCGTATTTTTTCTCTTTCTCTTTACCTTAAGTAAGTTTTATTCATTAAAATGATCTTTTTTTCATGAAATAAATAAACTGAGATCTTAAAGGGTATGCATTTTTGAGGCATCATGATATAGGATATACTGTTAATTTATAGGGCTTTATGCACAAAATATTCCTACACCACTCATATCTACCAAAGCATCTGTTTCTCTCCACTGTCTTTCCAGCATTTACTACCAAACATTCTGCCATCTTGTCTCTCCAAATTGGTAAACTCCTTTGCTAGCTAGTTCTCAAGTTATGTTGTCTTTGACCTTTTTTTGGGGGGGAGGGGGCATACCCGGTGACGCTCTGGAGTTACTCCTGGCTATACACTCAGGAATGGCGCCTGGCTTGGGGGACCATATGGGATGCCAGGGATTGAACCTAGTTCCATCCTGGATCAGCCATGAGCAAGGAAAATGTCCTTCGATGTGCGATTGCTTGCCCCTAAACTGACCCTTTTTATAGTAAATATGTATAAAAACTCAAGTGTATACTTTTCATTTGCTCTATTTTTTAGTATTTAGTTAGTATTTTGGTACTTTTTAGTTCCTGATGAGTTTCATTAGCAAAAAATCATGCCCTTGCTTGTTTGCTGTTGTTTGATCTATGTACACGTTTTTTCAGTATCACCCATTACTCCTGTTTTAGCCTACCTATATTTCTGATCACGTTCCTAATGGACTTACTTTCTTATGTAATTATATCCATTATCTGTCTGGCAGGAATGATTATAGTCTATTATTTTATGGTGCTTCTGGGAGTTGGTGTCACATAGGGTGTAGTGCTAACGCGATGATATAATTTGTACATGACAATGTGGGGCCATGACAGGAATGGAGATTATATACTTCACGCAGACAAGGCAGACACTCTAACTTAAGGAAACATCTCTATTTTTTGTGGTTAATTTTTTAATTTTAAATATTTTATTTTGTACTACTTAGATAATAATGACATTAAAAAGGTGATACATTTTACACACAGGATTTTACTTGATGTATTCCACTAAAATGTACTCTTTCTTCAATTTTCAATGTCTTGATATCCTTTAAGCATCAATAAATATTGAGTTTCCTCATTCTTAGGAAATTGCCCTGTTATAGCTTTTATAATCCATAGCATAAATTACAGATAGTCTATGTAATTCTTTACTTTTGCTTGCATTCAGTTTGATTCCAAATTCTTAATACAGACAATGAAGCAAATGAATATATTTTGCTCAAAAGAAAATTATTGGAGTATCCTTGCTCAGACAAAGGTTACTTAAGTTTGATGATTCATATTGCCAAAAAGTTTCACACAAATTTGCACCATTTAAGAATTAACTAGTTATAAAAATTAAGGAAAATGCTTTAAAAAAACAATACAAAATATAAAAATTAAAGAGAATAAGATAGTGATCCAAGTACCTGAGGGCGTGTCATTTCACCTTCCATAATCTTCCTCTCTTCATTGACCAATGTAAGAATTGTTCTATTAACATGTGGTGCATTAGCACCCTTAATCTTTGCCACCATTTTTCCATTCTATAAGGGGAAAAAGAAGCATGACGTAAAAATTTCAACTTCAGGATAAGTCAAGAAATAATAGTTCAACTAACAGTCCCTCTTCCTCATGTTAAGCTACCTCCAATTCTTTTTTTTAATGACCCGCATTAGACATTATAAAATAAAACTTACATAAAATATATGTTCTGCAAACACAGATCTTATAGCTCTATATCAAATTTGTCTATTTCCTTCAATGACACCATCCATAACATTTTCAATAATTGTATATAAAACTTCCAATGCTACTCCTCCTAATTTTGTTGGGTACCTTTCTTATTTATCCTTTGACATAGTTACCAAACATCTATTTATTTACACCATACTAACATAATGTAAAAGGCTATAGAGCAAATGAAATGGTGCTTAATAAATCTTCAATTAAAAAATTAAGTACCATCAATGGGAAAAGAAAGATAGTGCAGGGCTTAAAGTACTCAATTGCCTTGCATGTGATTAACCTGGTTTGAATCCTTGGCACCACACACCTTCCCCCAAGCATGGTTGGTGTGATACTTGAGCAAAGAGCCTGGGGTAAAACTGCAACCACAGGTTGCATCTTTGTCCCCCAAAGGTATCCCACCATCGCAATCAAGAATACATGTGAAATAACAACAATGACAAGTAAGGCTATGAGAGCGATAAAGCTCTAGGACAATACACAAGGATTTATTCTATTCAAAAATATCAGCAAAGATACTTATCAATATGAGGGAAATAGTCTCAGTTTACACTGTGAAGTCTCCATAAACGGTAAATAGATACAATAAAAGGAGGTAATAAGGTGAGGAAATAAGGAAAAGGAAGAGGAATAGGAAGAGATTGACTATTTTAGGCAAAGGTAATAAAAGATATTACAATTTTAAGCCTGAAAGGGGGTACTGTAAATGAGAAGGTAAACTGCAACTGATGGAATGAGCTCTAGTAGATGAACTCCAGTAGAGCAGGTGATGCTAGTTTGCCCAGAGCCATTGTAGCCAGGAAAATATGCAGTCTTTATGCTAAATGAAGTGAAAGGCTTTTATAATATTTAGAACTGTTGTTGGCAAAGAAGAACATGCCACCTACCAAATGAAGAAAGAGAATTGACACTAACAAACAAGAGATAGTATTTGTATATTAATTTAAACTATTGGGGACAACATAATAGAGCTGTTTAATCGGTGGTAGAAATGGTGATGGTGAGGAGTTAATGGGATGTAAACAAATGGAGTATGAAGCTCTTCTAAGAAATTTAACCGCAATAGTGTTAAAGAGAGTATAGGTGAAAAAGTGTTCAATCCCAGGTACCACATATGGTTCTCTGCACACCAATAGAAATGATAACTGAGTGTAGAGCCAGAAGTAATCCCTGAGCATAACTGGATGTGGCCCTAAAACAATAATAGTGACAACAACAAACCCACTGTCACTTGGGAGGTAAGGGACTGAAAAGCCAGGGTGTTGTATGAATTGTGAATATGATTATGTGGATTGCCAACAAAGATAATGAAGTCCCAGTATAACAAAAGTTAAATTTACATATAAAACTTTAAGTTTCATGCCAAAATTATTAGGCATCTACAGAACTGATTTAATAGCTAATAAGGTATATATAGAGATGATAGCTTAGTATGATCCAAGTTGAGTGACTGTCTAATAAGCTAGTAAAACAAGATTTTGTTGCCCCATTTGTTGGGACCCGTTTACTCCTTTGTTGATTATATAATCGCAAAGAGCTCCCAGAATAAGAAATTGATTCCCATCCTCTTGCCCCCGTTTGCGGGGAGATCTTGGTAATATTTATCCACAGCAAATAATCTACACAGACAGGAGGGTTAAGGGGTAAAAGGATGGGCGAAGAGAGTCCTTTGTCAGCCTGTTGCTAGCTCCAAAACACACCTTGAGCCAGCAAGCCAACTCTGGCAAAAGACCCTGAACACCTCGCTCTCAAACTACTTATCCTGCTCTCAACAGCACCCCCACCTGGAAGGTCAAGGTGGGACAACAGGCAAAGAATAACCTTATGGAAGTATTTTCATATACAACAGGTTTTTGAACAAATAAGTAAGGAAAACATTAGTTGTTCTCCTGGCCTTAAGTGCAATAATAAAAAAATCACTACATCACTACTTTCAAGCAACAGAAAAATGATACTAAGTAAGGACCTATATATATTTTTTTTCTTTTAAATCACAAAAGTGGAGCAAAAGCTGAGAACCACACTTATAGATATTAGATATCTGTCAAATGCGTATATCAAAGGCAGATGCACATAGTAAAAAGACTTGGTAGGGATGACCAATATAGTTCTTTAAAGAACTTTATTATGGGAAAAATGTGGAGAGTTAGAAGGTTGTGCCAGGCCTGATTGGAAAAGTGGTATTCTTTCGACTTTGGGCATTGATTGTCAGTATGGACATGCGGGTTGGGTAGTCTAAAAAAAGAAGGCATGAGTCTAATGATCAGATATGAATGAATTGGTAGGGTTACAACTATAGTGACTATAGTTCCTCAAAACTAAGAATACTACCTTAACACAGAAAAAGCCATTTGCTCTGATTCATAAAATCCAATATATTCAACTTAGAATAATATCTGCAATGGTCAATTAACTCAAGAACAGTTAGCCCAGTCATTTGCTTCCTTAAAATAGTTTCAAGAATTTTGTTTGGCAGAAGTATAAAGCTGCAATGAGTAAGAGTTTTCCATAATTATTCTTAAGCCCAAAGAATAACTGAGGTGTCCAGACATACAGAAAGAGTCCAAACCCTTTCTATAAAAGAAATATCAGTTTTTAGCTCTAGCATAAGTTAGCACATAAATATATACCATCATTTTAGAAAACAGTAGTTGTATCCTCCGATTATGAAAGTTGGATGTTAATCACAAAATATTGGGAAACATAGAAATGCATATAGAAGAAAACTTAAAATATGCATCCTTTGGTTTGGAGAGATAACATAATGGGTAGGCTACCTGTCTTGCATATGGTCACCCTGGCATTTCAGATGCTCTCCCAAGGACCACTATGAATAATATTGAGTTCAGAGACAGGAGTAACCTTTGAGTACCTCTGGGTCTGGCCCCAAATAAGAGCAAAACCAAGATGCACCCTTTTCACAGATACCAGTATGGTCCATAGTAGAAGGGTGCCAACAGACTGCTGAATGAAAACTACTGCTTGTTGGTAGCTCCATGTGATTTCACACACTTGAAAAAGTGTAAGCCTGTACTCTCAATATAAAGCCAGGATTAAGACCAACATTGCCTCAATAAAAGAAGTATATAAAACTAAATTAAACAATAGACATACAAAAATATTCTAACATTTTAGCCAATATACTTCCCATATACTTTCTATATATTTGTAAATACAAAGATAAAAGCTATATATATTGCAAAAAAGCAATCACACATTTTCCTGTATAGGTATATGTGAATGTTTATGACTAATATTGTGTAGTAAGACAATTTTCAGTTTTTCATTTAGATTAATTTAATGTATTTATTTCTAATTCCCCAAAATGGCAAATAATATAATATTATTATAAATAATACTTTTGAAAAATTTTCATAATCAACTCCATATGTGTATGTCCTTAATCCAGTATGTGAAATTCTGTTATCCATAATAAATTCCTAAAGGTCATATTATAAAATATATGTATATAAATATATAGACATATATAAACATAGACATGTACATGTATATATAGAAAATATGTGAAATAGTTTATTGTGAAATGTTACAAGAAAATAGTAAAGAAAAGGCAAAAAATATTTCCTTTCTATTATCAGAAAAGACATTTTTGGTTTGCAGAGCAATAGCACAGAGGGTATGGTGTTTGCCTTGCACATGGCCAACCCAGGTTTGATTCCCAGCACTCCATATGGTCCTCAGAGCCTACTAGGAACAATTTCTGAATACAGAGCCAGGAGTAACCACTGAGCACCACTGGGTGTGGCCCCAAAAAGGAAGGAAGGAAGGAAGGAAGGAAGGAAGGAAGGAAGGAAGGAAGGAAGGAAGGAAGGAAGGAAGGAAGGAAGGAAGGAAGGAAGGAAGAAGAAAGAAAAGGCTTTCATTACAGTTTTACAAGGCTACTTGCTCTTGAACTGTAAATTAGAAACTGAGATAATAAATAACATTTGAGGTCATAATTATTATACTTACAAGACAAAAGAGAAAGAGAGGTTCACACTTGTCTCTAAATGACTGCAAAGTCACAATGTTGTCCGCCTCTGCCTGATAAGAAGCACATAAATACTTTATATAATAATAAAATAAAAGATATTCGAATTATTTGCCATAATTTGTTCAAAACCACAGATATATGATGTGTTTATTTTTATGTTCAAATTTTATATATATGTTCTCTGATTGTCATTGCTGCTTTAACAGTCAAACTACTTATACTGACATTATATGAAATTATATATTATATATTATTATATGAATTTATATGAAATTATATGAGTAATTTGTTATTTTAAATTTACGTCTCTCTGATCAGTTTTCTGGTACCCAATCTTCAGCCAAACCCACATATTTTGTCATTTGCTATACATTGTTTCCCTTATTGCCTGATTCTGCTTTGCTTTTCCAATCTAGCTTAAGCATTCTTTCCTTTCAAGAAGTTTGTCTAGCTCTCTCTTGATTAATCTTATCTGTTCAGAGGTGCCTTTTTTGGGGGGAGGGGGGCTTCTTTGGTGTTGATCTTTGCTCATTGTCCTCCAGTTTTATGGACCAGTTTTTTTCTACCTGGTTAAAAGAGAGTTCTGTGCACTACCACACATTTCAAAATCAACTTCGTATGTCAATTCTTCCCATGTATGCCACAATGACTATGCAAAAAGGGGGGAGGATATAATAAGTACTTTAGCTAAGTAAAAAGGTAATGGGATTTAAAAAAACTGTTTTACATTTATAATTATCTCATAGTATTCTTTATAAATCCCACATGTCCTTAAGTTGTTGTGACTATGTAATAGATTATCATGTATTCTTTAAATCCTTCATCTGAGTCTCTGAAAAAGATCCTATATTCTAGAAAAAATTATTTTTGTAACATATAGCAATTGTTTTCAAGTCATGATTTCTGGAGTCTTTGTAAACGATTGAAAAAAATATTGATGGGTGAATTAAAGGGAAGAAAAACAACTTTATGTAATGCAGTTGGGCTATATCAGTACCCTCCCTTTACCCCCATTTTTTTCTTTAAGCATGTTGGAGTTTATATATTTTTCTTCATCTTTTTTATTTTCTTTATCAGCAATAATCAGGGGTTACTCCTAGCTCTGCAATCAGGAATTAACTCTTGGCAGTTTTCCATAGGCCACATGAGAGTTTGCTGATTGAACTTGGGTTGGCTGTGTGTAAGACAAGCGCCCGCTATATTATTATTATATAGTATAACATATAATTATCAATATATATTATTTTATATACACTCACTATATTATTGCTCTGGGACTTATTCATGTTATAGGTATATTATATTCATGTTATAGGTATATTCTGTTAATAAGCTAAGGAGTAAGGAAGTATATATCTGACAGTGCTCAGGGCTTATTCTTGGCTCTGTGCTCAAGGACACAATGGCAGGGTTTGGGGAGCATATGTGTTGCTGCAGATCAAAATATGGTCAGACACAAGCAAGGAAGTCATTTAGCTACTGTACTATGTCTCTGACCCAATTGGTATATTTTCTAGTGTCAACCACAAAACTTGAAAATCCATTGTCAATAGCTTTGAAGAAAAGCTTGGAGACAAGAGTAAAATACTCTGTTAAATATACAATAAAGGGAAATATTCTGACACTTCAAAGGGAAAACCATGTCTAGCACCTCTAATTTGTAGGGTTGAAATTCAAATAAAGTCGGGTATTTTTGGCGGGGGACAGTACTGTGGGCTTACTGCACTCAGGGATTACTCTTGGAAGGGCTTAGGGGAACAGAGTGGTGCCAGGGAATCAAATCTTGTTGACAATGTCCAAGACAAATGCCCTATCCACTGTACAGGACCCTTTTTTTCTGTGGGGAGAAATAATTCTTATTCGCTGCTGGTGGGAATGTTAGTCAACATGTTCCATCCTTTTTGGAAAACATTATGGATATTTCTCAAAAATCTCTAAATTGAGCTTTCATATGACCCATAAATACACTCATTTTATTCCGTAAAAGCCCCAAAACACAATGCAGCAAAGTTCTCTGCACTTCTATGTTCATTGCAACTTAATTGCCAGACTAGAAATAGCCCAACTTCCAGAAAAAAAGATGAGTAGCTAAAGAAACAGTGGCACATCTATACAATTGAAAATACTATACAGCTGTTAGAAAAAAAAATCATGAAATTTGCTTATACATGGATAATATGGAGAATATTTTGCTGAATAAAATGAATCAGAGGTAGAGGAACAGACATACAATAATGGCACTCATTTGTAGAATATGAAAAAAAAGACAGCATGATAATATCCAGAGGCAATAGAGATGAGGGCCAGGAGGACCAGAGGGGGAGTGCAGTTGGGGCAGAGAAAGGATCACTGTGATAATGGTAGTTGATATGATCATGCTGGATAAGCACTTGGTGCTCAAAGAGGATAAAATGATATGTATTATACCCCTTCAGTAACAATATTGCAAACCATGTTGTCTAGAAGTAAGAAAAGGAAGAGAGAAATAGAGCAAGAGGGAGATAGTGAGACATACAGAGAGAGAGAGAGAGAGAGAGAGAGAGAGAGAGAGAGAGAGAAACATGCCTGTCCCAGAGTGTTCAAGAAGCGAAGGTGGGGGGAAGCCAGGAGGGAAACTGAGGACATTGCTGGCAGAAAATATGCACTGGTGAAAGGCATGGAACATTGTAATGCTGAAACTCCATCATGAACAATGTTGTAACTGTGTCTCTCATGGTCATTCAATTAAATAATTTATTAAATATATATATGATATTTCAAATATTTTCTATGGATTTCTAAAAGGAAAAGTCAAGAGTCACTAATATACTGGAAAAAACAGAGTTTAAGGATTATATTCAAAATTAGTCTGATGTCATCATTGCAACATTTGTCACAGGGTTAATGAAAATATTTAGTTAATCATCTTATTGAAGAACTATAATAAAATAATGTTTACTGAATTTTTAAAGTATAGGTAAAATGACAATAAAACTCTTAGAATATTTTTGAAAGGACACTTAGGAAATATTGCAGTTCAAGTTGATTTTCAGTTTCGTTTTCATTTTGGACTGACATTTACAAATTCTGAGATCAACTGCATAAAACAAAAATATCCAGTAGAGGTCGCCCCTCCATTGCTTGAAGGGGGACGACCAGAGACTGACTAGCAACTGATAGCAGTTTGTATACTACTGTGCTTTTTTTTGGGGGGGGGGGGGGTGGTCACACCCGGCAGTGCTCAGTGCTTGAGGGACCAGAACCTAACCTGGGTGGATATGACTGCAGATCTGAGCAGTAGTAATGCAGACTTTTTGCCTAGGAACCACTGGCTCATCTCCTTAGATCACCCAAGGTACTGTAGTGTCCTGAGCACCACTGGGAAGCCACATTCTGGCCCTCTTTGGGAAAGGAAAGTATCTGATAACAATCCTTTGAACTTTGAGTGGAGAAATAGGATGAGGAAGGTGGTAGAGAGAAAGAAGGTCACTAGAAGTGCTGTGAGGACAGGGGCTGAGGGCCTTAGGTGTTACAGGGACAGTGGCAGTGAGACTTTCAAAACCATAAACACTTTTTTAATCATGTCATCTCAAATACAATTTTAAAAATCTATCTTCACGGGGAACTGAAGCCTGCAGACCAGAGTCAAATTCTCTCTTCTCACCCTTCTCTTCCTCCACCACATGCCAAATCACACACATCCCCTGGGCTTGTTCCCACACAGAGTCTACAAATCCGATAGCAGATAGGACATTGGGGAGATCAATGACTAAGACTGGATAACAGGAGACTAAATACCTAGAGTGTTGAGCAATACTAAATGAGAAGCAGTATTACTAATCCTTATTCTTTTTTCAAGTCAGGCTTGAAAGAAAGAGAGGATTCATGTCATGTTTTCAACCCATTTTCACCCTCCAACATTAATGACATGGCATCAAATTCATGTTTGCTCTGAGAGTCAGTAAAGCAAACTCTATAGTAAGACTACCAAGTAAACATCTATTTTAAATCACTGCCAGTTTACAATCAAGATATTCCTTAAAGAGAATGACAAACTCATAACAAGACGATAACAGTTTAATGGAAAGGCAATCCTTACTACAACAAAATGTAGCAATTCATCTTCGTTCAGCTCATTTTTCAATTTTCTGAATAAAGTTTGCATGGCTTTGCACGGTCCACACCAGGCTTGGTAAACATCAATCACTAGAAGACAGCAATGTTGGTAAGAAAACACAGTCGAATAGCAGCTTATTTCAAAGCAAGGGAGGAGCTATGGCAAAAACAGTGGCTGCACTCAGGAAGGGGGTCCATACTCAGCTGTGAGAAGCCAGAGATGGGCTATGGGAGAGGGATGGGGAGGGCCCCAGTACCTGTCAGGCCTTTGTTGTGTAGCATCTCATCCCATAAGGCTTGGCTGTTGATGACAGTCTGCAAAAATAAAGGACCTCAGAATGGTCTCCATGTGTCAACGGGGCAAGGCAAGAGTTCAGAAATGCCCATGGTGGAGAGATAATAGAGCAGATGGGGTATTTATCTTATACATAGCAGACCCAGTCTCAAGCTACAGCCTGCCACTTAGGACCCCAAGCAATGACAGAACTGATTCATGAGCACATGGCCAGGAGTCGTCACTCAGCTTTGCTCAGCGTGACCCCCAAACAAACAAGCAAACAAAAAATTAAGACATGCCCACCTGTAACTGTATTTCTCGCTTTTTGCTCGCCATTTATCAGCTGTCACACTTAAAAAAAAAAAGGAATAGAATAGAGGAGAAAAGTTAAGTTTTTTGTATCTGGGTAGAGTCTGAATCCACTACTGTTATATTGCCTGATGCCATCTCCCCCCATCTGCACAGGAAAGAGCCAGACAACACACTGCTCTGTGTCCCAGACCTGATAGACTCACACCATCTATTTCCCCCCAGGAAGCCTGAAGCCAATGCGGGACCGTAGCAGAGAGCATCTCCTAATATACTTCTTGTTTCCCTGAAGTTTTAGGCACATATAAGATAGCCTCAAACCTGCTCCCGAGTCACCCTGTCTCCCCAAGTTCTACATATACTCTGGAAAGAAGTCAGGAACCTTCATTGGAAGAACAAGTCTGTCTGTCTGTGTGTCTGTCTGCTCAGGGACAACAGACATGCACCTACACAAAGCCGTGCCCACAAACAAGACTGCCTCCCAATACAGAGCTGTTCTCATCAACCTTAAAACATATCCTTCTCTAGGTTGGGGGAGAGAGGACTAGCTAAGGAAGATCCAGAGAATCCAGCTGGGCTTTCTGGTCACCGAACCTGGGATATTCTAGTCCATGAAGCACCCAACGGTTTGGAGGATCAGGCTCCAGTGCTTTCTGCCCACAGAATCTACCATACTAAACTGGTAGGAAATGGGAAGGGGCCAACGTCTCCGGAAGCCTCTTAAGCTACCCTCGAGCACAGTCTCGAGCCACTGCACCTTCCAACCTGAGGTGGGCACCTGGGCAACCCGAAATATACTCTCGGAGCTGCGCATCCCCAGCAGCTGTTGCCAGGACTGCTGAATCCAAATCCTCCATCTCCTCTAAGCCGCACTCAATAGCTGTTGGGCCCAAAGAGACTGCACCCTTCCTTCTGTTAGCACCTTCTTATCTTCAGAGACTCTGCCAGTCAATCTCTGTGCATCCTAGATGTCCTGGTGCACTTTGGATCTTTCTCTCTGGATCCTTTTTCCTCACCGTTAGCAGCGTACAAGGCACAGCGAGCAGAAAGGGAGCTTGCCTTGCAAGGTGGGGTCCATTTGCAACACCGCACATAATAACAGGAGTGACCAAGAACTAAAAGGTAGGAGAAAACCCTGACCTTGGCCAGGTAGAGTGCACCAAACCAAACCAAACAAACAATAACAAGGCAATAAAGTATGTCCTCTGTCCCCCCAGTCAGAGCACAAAACTATCTCCACCTTCTGCACTGACACCAGTTCTTGAGGAATAAGTACGGGGCTGCCACTGCTCAGGTCCTCTAGCAACCACCAAGATTAGCATCTTTCAAGACCCTAACACAGTTATTATCCTGGCTAGAAAATGGGCACTGAAGCAGCATTTAATGGCAGTACATTGTGCATAGAATTTTCCAGTTTTCTCTGGTCTGGTATCTGATGCAGATCAGATCAGTGGCCAGCCACTTCTTGGGGTTCCCCCAAGCTGGTAGAATTCCTTTGTAGACTTTCATATGTGCACAGATGAGTTTTCTTTACCCATTATAACCTCCACTTGTGGCCCTTATGCTTTATTCTGTTACTTTCAGAATTTATATTACCAATTGCTTTTTAAAGTGCCTTTGCAAAACTAAACCAAACCAACCCCCCCCCAAAAAATGAACAAACAAAAAACACACACAAATGCACACTCACAACTTCCCTTTTCTCCTCTGAATTCTGTCTTTTATACTTTTCCTTTTAGTGATTGAACCTCTTTTTTAGACTACAATAAAGACAATTTGTTGGTTCTGCTGGTTCCTTCCCATCCCCAGCCTGACTGAGTAATCCCTAAGCACAGAAACAAAAGTAAGCCCTGAGCACTGCTAGATGTGGTCTCAAAATTAAAAAAAATATTAAATTATCTTCTTTCTTTGCATGCACAATCAATGCTGTGTGTATTCTTCTCCTATCATAGGTTTATTAGAATAGCACCTGCTTATTTATATATTTTCTGGACCTCCAAAGAGATGAAAAGATTCAGAAAGAAAATACAGTGAGAGAGTTCTTTTACTTTATTCTTTTCATCTTGCAGCTATCTCTAGCATATTACTTGCACGTAAATACTTAAAATTATTAGCAAATTTAAACATATGCATTTAAAATATTAAAATTCTTGAATGAAAATTCCTTAATGAGAATACACAGAACACCTATTTTAAATGGAAATAATCTGACCCATGAAGTTAAGTAGATGATCAAAAAATACATTGTTTAGAATTAATCCCTTTGACATTAGCTAGAAACTTATGCAGCTTTCTGTTAATTCCCCCTTTCTTCTTTGATAAAATATCCCAGATTCTAAGATCCAATTTTCAATGCCATCTGAATAATAGTATGGAGATAGTTTAGGTATTGAATACAAAATTAAGTTCTAAAAATAATGAAATTCATAATATTAAAGACTCAGACAGAAAGAACATATTCCTATTATCACCTACTGAGAATTGCAAGATAGATGGGTCTGTACTGGGAAAATAATCTATGCATCTTTAAACCATAAAGAACCTACTTGCTTAGAATTAATCAAAAGAGACTATGATTATCGCATCTGCCTTGTGGCTCAGAGACTCGAAGAAAGGCAATAAACCAAAACAGTAGCCATCTGCAATCTAGACACCACTGTTAAAGACGATTAAAGAATTATTTTTCTATTTTTTTGGGGGGGGGCACACCCGGTGACGCTCAGGGGTTACTCCTGGCTATTCGCTCAGAAGTCGCTCCTGGCAGGCACGGGGGGGCCATATGGGGAACCGGGGGATCGAACCGAGGTCCGCCCTAGGTTAGCGCAGGCACCTTACCTTCAGCGCCACCGCCCGGCCCCTTATTTTTCTATTTTTTATGATTTTCTTTCTATACTCATTAGTGTTAAGACTTTTAAATAAGTTTGACAATGTTGAAGAGTGTAAAAACTAGTGTGTAACATATGAAGTCATAATCAATAATGTGCTGGTAAATGTTAATTAAGTCTTTTAAGAAACTGTGTAACATTATCATAAACATCTTTCTTTGTTTGCTTTTGGGGGGCACACTTGGTAAGGTTCCCTGCTCTGCACTTGGGAATCCTGGCAGTGCTCAGGAAATTTCCGGGATGCTGGGAATCAAACTCATGTCAGCCATGTGCAAGGCCAGTGTCTTACCCACAGTGCTATCTCTCAAAAATTCATGTAACACCAAAATTCATAGCGATAAGTAATGAATATTAGGAAATACAAAAAACTTTTATTATAAATTGTGTGTAGTTGGTTGATTTTCCTAGGGTGTTTTCTGGAATAATTGTAATCCTCAATATATAGTCTCAGGTAATTTATAATTTGCAGAGTCCTAATACGAATACATGTTTATTTATTATTTAATTCAGGAAAGAAGTTATACATTGATCAGAAAGTATAGTTTCGATCAGAATGTGTGTTGATCATTTTTACTTGCCTTTATAAGTTCAACAAAGGTGAAACAATGGAAATATCAGAACCTAACCATCCTCAGTGACCAAGTTGTTATTCCTGAAATAGATAATAGCTTTGAAACACTGAAGTAATGTTTCTCAAGTTGTATTTTATTTATATTTTTTGGTTTTGTTTTTTTGATTTTTTTGGGGGCCACACCCATTTGATGCTCAGGGGTTACTCCTGGCTAAGCGCTCAGATTTGCTCCTGGCTTGCGGGGACCATATGGGATGCTGGGTCCTTCCTTGGCTAGCGCTTGCAAAGCAGACACCTTACCTCTAGCGCCACCACACTGGCTCCGTATTTTATTTATAATTTAACATCTTTAGACATGTGTCAATGCATGAGCATCTCAGTGGTGTTCCAGAGGTACAGAGGGGCACTCTTAGTGATAGATCTTGGGATTCTTGGCTTACCAAACTGATCATTCAATATTCGAATCCGAATCTGATATGACTACGATCTAAAATTCCAAGAATTATTTGGAGCCATTTGGGGATTCCAGGGACACTCCTAGTGATACACAAGGTGCCTTCAGAGCTCTACCAGTCAGTGCTGCTGCTGCCAGAGATCAACAGGTGATAACCTGGCTGGACGTGGTTGGAGAACCATGTGGTTGTGAGGATTGAACTTGGGACAGTTGCATGCAATGAACTTATATATATATATATATATATATATATATATATATATATATATATATATGTATAGTGTTGTCTCTAAGAGCTGGATATATATATTCAAATCTTTCAAGAGGAGTTACTACCAATCCTAATCAGGGTGTTTCATGAAATTGAAAAAACGGGAATACTCCCAAACAACTTTTATGAAGCTAACATCATCTTGATACCCAAACCGGATAGAGATGCTGCCAATAAAGAAAATTACAGACCAATATCCCTGATGAATGCCGATGCTAAGATTTTCAACAAAATCCTGGCAAATAGGATGCAATGCGTCGTCAAGAAGATTATATACTACGATCAAGTAGGCTTCATTCCAGGAATGCAGGGTTGGTTTAACATCCGTAAATCTATCAACATCATACAGAACATCAACAAGAAGAAAAAGAAAAATAATATGATCATATCAATAGATGCAGAGAAAGCATTTGATAAGGTTCAGCACCCATTCTTGATCAAAACTCTCAGCAAGATGGGAATAGAAGGAACCTTTCTCGATCTAGTTGAAGCCATTTACCACAAGCCAATGGCAAATATTATCCTTAATGGAGAAAAACTGAAAGCCTTTCCTTTAAATTCTGGTACAAGACAAGGCTGTCCGCTCTCACCACTCCTCTTCAACATAGTACTGGAAATTCTTGCTGTAGCAATCAGGCAAGTAAAGGATATCAAGGGAATCCAGATAGGAAAGGAAGAAGTTAAGCTCTCATTGTTTGCAGACAACATGATACTCTACCAAAAAATACTAAAGAGTCTACCAAAAAGCTTCTAGAAATAATAGATTCATATAGCAAGGTGGAAGGCTATAAAATCAACTCACAGAAATCAATGGCCTTTTTATACACTAACAATGATAGGGAAGAGAAGGAAGATAAGAAGGCAATCCCATTCACAGTAGCACCACACAAAATCAAATATCTTGGAGTCAACTTGACCAAAAATACGAAGCACCTATACAAAGAAAATTATAAAGCCCTGTTCCAGGAAATAAGGGAGGATACACGGAAATGGAAACATATACCCTGTTCATGGATTGGCAGGATTAACATCATTAAAATGGCAATACTCCCCAAAGCATTATACAGATTTAATGCCATCCCTATAAAGATACCCATGACATTCTTCAAAGAAGTGAATCAAACACTTATGAAGTTCATCTGGAACAATAAACACCCTAGAATAGCTAAAGCACTACTAGGGAAAAGGAAAACGGGAGGCATTACTTTCCCCAACTTTAAACTGTACTATAAAGCAATAATTATCAAAACAGCATGGTATTGGAATAAAGACAGACCTTCAG
>PVKC010023115.1:0-17359 GCA_004027635.1 Crocidura indochinensis
TGCCCAAATCTCCCCTCCCTGCTTACACACTTAATAGACCTGGGCTGCAATTGTCCCAGATAGATTCCAGGAAGATACAATTTATTCTAAATGCAAGGCCCATTGGAGGACAGATCAGCTAGGTTCATCAAGGTTTTTATGTTTTGGTTGTCTTTCCTGTGGGAATTTCCAGGAGCAGTCATCATTCCTGGTAATCTAGCTCATGCACCAGTGGAGGGAGTTGAAGGCTTCTCTTCTCTGAGATACTGAGTAGCCTTCACTGCAGTAAGAGTTATTTTGAAACAAATGGCAGAAATGTAAGTCAAGTTGATTTGAGTTGAAAGAATAATTGAGCCCCTGAAGCTGAGAAACTATGTGTAGTCAGACATAGTAAGTTTAAGGGTACAAAAATGTATTTCAAGACTTGGCCTCTGCCTAATCTAAACTTTTTTTCACCTGATTCAACCTTTTCTAGCAAACTGATTCCTAGATATTTTCCTACTACACCTGGATTCACTCCCCTTTACTGTTTGTTGGACATCTAGAAATGCAATCTGCTTGTAGAGTTTGGATACCAGACCATCCCTGAGATGGCCAGGAGGAGGCATGGGTTGACTGACCAAAAATTGGGCCAGATGCCAAGGTCCAGAGTTTGGCCCTTGAACCCTTGGACACACAAGTAGGGTTCAGGGAGGTAAGCAAAAGCCTATTAAAGGAGTCTTGATGAATTTGAGTTTTCTAGATGTCCTACCTTTCCTTTTCTTCTTCCCACAACCATTATAATCTCTTTTCTTGCAACATTCTCATGTCTAGTTAGTTACTTATATGATGTAGTATGTTAGTTAGCAAAACCTTTTCTCTATTTATGCCTCAGTTTATTTCTAAAGAAGGGATAATAAAGAGTGAACTCTGGGAGGTTTTCTAGCCTCTAAATATTAAGCTTAATTTTTTTCAGTGCACAACTAAGATGCTACCTCCAGCAAGCAGACCTACTAAAGCACTTCATCCAAAAAGCTCTGAATTTGATTTGTCTCAGCTAGTCTTATCTTCTTTGACTCTCTGGTAAGATCATGTAGAACACATCTAAAGTCCTTGACATACCCCCATAGTGGATACACGCAAGACTTTCAGGAGTTGGAGACATTTTGATTATATAATCATATACATTGGTGACATTTTGACTCTATAACTTAAGAAATACCAAATGGGACAACAAATTGTATGCCTTAAATGTTTTATTTGAGGAAACTAATGTTTTGTTTTGTTTTGTTTTGGGGGGCCACACCTGGTGACGCTCAGGGGTTACTTCGCTATGCACTCAGAAATAGCTCCTGGCATGGAGGACCAGATGGGATTCTGGCGATTGAACCAAGGTCCATCTTTGGTCAGCTGCGTGCAAGGCAAATGCCCTACCACTGCACCATTTCTCCGTCCCCATGAAAACTCATGTTTTATGTGAAAGCAAATAGAGCACAATACAATAATTTTAGAGTTTTCCAATAACATGCACAACAATTCTGAGTAATCAAAAATATCAAGACAACTATGGAAAATAATGGCACTTAAGTCTGATTACTGTGTTCCACCATGGGTGATGGTCCTACAATGTAATTAGCTATGTACAAGGCAATTGTAAACTAAATTTAAAGCCTAGATTGGATAGTGGAGTCTTAGTAGAAGCCAACTTTTGTTCTAAATTCAGAAGAGACTTAATTTAAGGGAAGTTAAAGAAAGGGGAAAAAGCAGGAGAGCCCTCAGATTAAGCTTTTTCATTTTATACTTTTTAAATAAAGGTGAGTGTTTTTTTTTTTATTTTATTCAAGAATGTGGACCATTTTAATTGTGGAAAGGTCCCTGAGATAATCAACTTCTGGTTTCTGTTTCTCTACATTATCTGTAGGACCTAGATTATCCAGGTTATCAGATCTAAGATATCAATATCCAGGGTAACCTAAGCCACCCTTCGGACATTCCATACAAATGATTATCTTTCTTTAGGGCCATATTCCTAATATTTCCCTGCCTTTTTCCCTTTTACACCTATCATTTTCCCCCTTCAACTGCAGTAGGAGAATAGGGGAAACAAAATTATTTGGTAACTTTCTGTTAAAAATGTTTCCAGGTAGCTGGTATAACAGGGTCCTCTTCTGTGGAAGTCAGATGAAATGTCCAATCCAGAATACATCAGCATCTTTAATTTAAGAGAGTTTGAATGAGAATTGAGGTTTTTAAAAGTGTTTATAGCTGGGGCTGGAGAGATAGCATGGAGGTAAGGCATTTGCCTTGCACGCAGAAGGTCAGTGGTTCGGATCCCGGCATTCCACATGGTCCCCTGCGCCTGCCAGGAGCGATTTCTGAGCATAAAGCCAGTAGTAACCCTTGAGCGCTGCTGGGTGTGACCCAAAAACCAAAAAAAAAAAAAAAAAAAAAAAAAAAAAAAAAAAAAAAAAAAGCGTTTATAGCTATGGGCCAACTATTTTAATATGGGTAAGAAATGAAAGACCAAATCTTATTTTAGTGCTAGCCTCCCCCATCCTTGAGTAAGTTCTTCATGTGATCCCTTAATTAGCAGCATAAAACAACTCTAACACCATAGTTAGAATATTCACCACCACTCTTTGTTGTGTGTCCTGTGTGTCTGAGAAAGGAGAACAAGGGCAGGGATATTTCTTTAGAAGAGATAGAAATAGAAGGAGAAGGCATGGAACAGATTATAGTCTATCAGGGGTTACACTTGTCTTTTAGAGAGGTCCTTTCAGTATGGTAATTATAGATGAGAAAGACCACTATTTAAAAATTTTGAACAGAACCTAAGTGCCAAAAGCCATTTGCATGCTTTAAAATTGTATAACTGATTTTACTTTGGATTTTGCTTATTCATTCATTTTGAGCATATTTCACCAGTTATAATAGTTTGTGTCAGAAATTAAACAAAGGACATTGTCCATGAGATATGAATGAAACAAAGAACATTGTCCATGTGAATGGGTTTCTTTTTTAAATATCTTTATTTAAACACCTCATTTACAAATATGATTGTGGTTGGATTTCAGTCATGTAAAGAACACCCCCCCTTCACGAGTGTAACATTCCCATCACCAATATCCCTAATCTCCTTCCTCTCCACCCCACCCCTATCTGAATAGGTTTCTATGTAGACTTCATAGCTTCATAACACTTTATGATTTCAGATTATTTTTTTCTATCACAAAGGAAATACACAAATTTAAGTAGGCAGCAATAATACAGAAGTCAGCCAGAGCGGTGGTGCAAGCAGTAGGACATTTGCTTTGCACGTGCTGACCTAGGACAGACCTTGGTTTGATCCTCCAATGTTCCATAGGGTCCCCCAAACCAGGAGTGATTTCTGAGCACATAACCAGGAGTAACCCCAGAGTGTCACCGGGTGTGGCTCAAAACAAAACAAAACAAAACAGAAGTCTCCCTTGTGTGAGTTTGTGAAAAAACATGTGCATGTGTGTGTTTGTGTGTGTGTGTGTGTGTGTGTGCAAGCAGGCCTATGCAAGTCCTTCCAGGACTCTTGTACCATTTTTGGTTCAGGCCCTTGGTATGGCCCAAAGAAAACATAACAAGAATGACTCCTACCAAACTTGGACTTGATTACTTTAGATTTTAACTGTAAATTTTTATTCTTCTTCTTTGGGACTAAAATTTGGCTTTTTACAGAAGGAAGCATGTTCCTGAAATGAAGCATGATTTTCTCGCCACGTTTACAATCAATGTAATAGATTGTTTGTCCTTAGTAAAAGTGGCAGTTATTTTGCATAGGCACAGTAAAAAACTGGGATAGCTACTTATAACTTTAGATTTAGTTGAATTAGAGCAAGGTGGCTTTTCCCAGGAAACGTTTAGTCATACTTTCCAACTATAGGTTTTTGGCTAATCTATTTTAGTTCTCCTAATCTCAGAAGGCCCTTCTAGGTCTTGGAGACATAAGTGACAATTTTTCTGTTTAGAGACTGACTCTTAAAGATATTGTCTTTAAAAACTATATTGCATGGGAGACTCTCCCATGTCATAGCAGAAGTGGTATAAAGCTTACCCCGGGGCCATCTGAGGTTCTCACTGAGACTCACATTTCTAGGAATTAAGGAAACCCAATTTAAAGTTGGAGCCTGTGGGTCTTCTTTCAATGCTCTTGCACTTTTCTATGACTTCATTTGAAATTAATTTTATCAGATGGAAATGATGGGTCTACATTTGAGGCTAGCCATTGCTCTCCCCTGCTGCCACCAATATTGCCTGTACTCTCTGAAGGAGAGAAGGAGTGATGGTCTAGAGGTGAAGGATATATCCAGTGAAGAGTTGGGAACTGACAGGAAGGGAAGGTGGCATGGGCCTGCTGGCATGGGAATATTTGGAGGCAGACTGCCATTACTCTGTGGGGGGTTGGACATTATTCTCACCCATGCATATGCATTGGGCCAGCCATGGGAGCTAGGGGTTTGGCGGGCTTCCAGGAAGGGTGCCATATGGAAGGTGTGGTTTTCAAAAAAAAAATAAAGGATTTTTCCCTCAAAACATAAATAAAAAGAAAAATGGAGAAAGGAAAAAGAAAACGTAAGGACAGGATGATGTAAGGCTAACAAAAAGAGTCAAAGAGATTAACAAGCTGCTCCAGATAAAGAAACTGAGGTACAAAGAATCAAGAGACATATCCATGTCCAAAGACGTATGAAGAAGTCACAGGATCAGCACTCCCCAAGCCCTGGGTGGGCTTTTATTTTCTTTCCGAAGTCACCTCCTGGTCCCATATTGAATTTCTTAACAGAATACATAGCAATCCCTGGCTTTTGCATTTTTTGAACTTAGTCAAATGAGTTCTTACCAGTTGGTGTTCTCTAGAATCAGTTCTCCAAATCTCTCAGTCATGGTCATTCTTCTTAAATACACGAGTCTTTAAATTTCTCATTTGACTCAAACTGAAATGTATTTAATCATGCTAAAATAAGCATTACACAAAATTTATCATCTTAACTACTTTGAAGGTTGATTAATATAGACTGACATGGGAATATTTTAACAATATAATTTCTTTTATTATTGTGGTAGTAAACTGCACATATAAAATTAATTCTCCCAAGAATTTCCAAATATATCTAGAATATAACGAACCATGTGTATTGCTGCACAACAAGCAGTTTTCAAAACTCCCACCAAGTACTGATCTCATAAGCCTTCTCGCAGTCTCTGGCAGCCACAATTCTTTCTGCTTCCATGAGTATGCCTGCTTTGATGCCTTGTTTAATATAATATTATTGGATAATGTAGTTTCTGTCTTTTTACAACTGAATTTTCACTGAGCATATATCCTTAAATTTTATTTCTTTCATAGCATATGGCAGAATTTAATTCTTTTAGAAGACTAAATAATATTCCACTGTATTTTTATCACATTTTATTTTCAATAAACATATTCTACAAAATTTATTATGACATGCCTTTTTAGTCCTTGCTATATTACTTAAAAATTATATGTGTTAAAAACTAGCATTTGCTTATGTGTTTGTCTGTTCAGAATGATTTTTCTCAAAGTTGTCATAGTTCCTAGGATGCTGCTGATTTCATAGGGGCCCTGTTCTAGTGGAAAATTAATAGAGAAGATGATGTGAATTTATTACAACACAATATATAATAAGAACTAAGCCAGTCATTTACACAATAAACTCTACATTAGAATTCAGTTTTGGGTTCACTGTCAAAGACAGAATGCTGAATCAATACCACATTTTCTCTACTCAACCATCAATGGACAATTAGTTTGCTTCTATCTATAGCTGCTGTGAATAATAATGTTGCAATAACCATAGGAGTCAAAATGTCTTCAAGATACTGTTTTCCTTTCTTCTAGATATAGTTCCATAAATATAGTTTCACATATATAGTTTCTGGTTTACAGGGTTATTCTGCTTGTAGCTTTTTTGAGGATCATTCATAATGATTTTCTCAATGGCTCTACCATTTTACATTCTCACAACATGGCATCAGTGTTTTAATGTGTCCACATATTTCTTCAATTTTCATAATTTTTAAGTGTTAGATACATTACTTGGCAGTGCTAGACATTGTACACATTATTGTCTAAATAATGTCTAAAGTTTTTTTAATCTTGCAAAAGGCCTTAAATCTCTTGGATAGGTTTCTATGATTTTCAAAAATAACCCTGATTTATACAGCCCAGTAACTGTGGCTAGGCCCCAATGACATGTCAGGACATTCTCACTTTGTAACAGTGAATGAATTTGGGAATGACAGAATAAACCCTAAAATGACTCTTAAAATTCCTGAATGAATGATACTTTGGAGAAGTTGGAGAGGGTACTTTGGGAAGAATAATAATCTAGAATCTCAGATGTGAGGTTCATATATGAGGACCACTATTCCTTAGGTGTCATGGAGAGCTGTTGTTTTTTGCCTAACAAAATCATATATTGATTCCTTCAGCAAGATGACTTCAAATCTAGGACCCTATGGCCTAGAATATGTGTTCTAAATGCCAGTATCAGAATAGGGTCTTCTAAAGGGGAATGTGCTCCTGGAGGCTGAAATGAACAATTCCCAGATTCAGAGGTTGAAACAACTGTTTGCCTTTGGTACAGGACTGACAGGCATTCCTCTCAAATCTATTGTACTGGTTCCTGTTGCATCATCCTGTCTGTTTCTAAAAGAAGGACTGATGAAGGTCATGTTGCAAATGGGATATGTATCATAACATATAGGAGTTTGTCCCTGATGAAAGAGGTAGCTGGTGAAGCAAGTGCTTGGCTTGGTGATTTCATAACTCCAGATTTGTCAAAGCCAAGAATAGCCTTGTAGTAATAAAGGGAAAAATTGCTTTAGATTCCAAAGGGAGTCATGATTTAGTGATATTCTCACAGGAAAATTAGGGTCTGTGCTTGATGGCTCTTCTCCTTCCTGCTGACTCCTGAGAGACAATTACTCATTTGTAATTTATTAGCTAATTATGCATGGGCAAAGGAGTATGAGTCACTACATTTAGGTGATAGCAATTAGCATGTCTTGTTGGAGACCTTTCTGAGAGGGTTCTGAGTGTGTTTAGACAACAGAGGTGCTGCCAAGCCAGGACACTTCTGGGTAGGTGCTTCTTCATATCTCCTCAGTGCTACCAAGGTAAGGCTCCAATCATAACTCACTTCTGACTCCCTCTGACTATTCTTTCTTCTGATTTGTCTGTTCTTCATCTTGTACTGACTCTGGGACTCTTATTTCTTGTCACCCCATTTGTAAAATGAAACCATCAGCTTCCTCTCATACGTATGCAGGAGATCAGCTAAATGGCAACCTTAAATGATCAGCCACTAGCTATTTGGTCTGTTCTTGCCCCTGTTGAAATTAGGAAATGTCAGATATTAGATTCTGACAACTTTACTTAGTAATGCTCACTGTAAAGAAATCCTATATGTGCATACAGGGATACAGACTTCAAGATGCATATTTCACCATTGGCATTTATTGGTAAAGAATGGCATACAACTTCAGTGTCCAAGACTGTGGTAACTGCTAAACAAAATGCACATTTTAACAGAAAATGTTTAAATGGTGGAACACTATCCAGCAGTTATAAGGACTAATAAGAAACTAGATGTGAATCTGGATAGTGGAGTGTAGTTAAATAATATTTACAGTAGAATTTTTTATGCCAAGAAAGTGAACAAGTTTTCATATGTTTTTCATAAAAAGATATCTCTATCTTCTATTTATTATTTATCATATAACTACTTATTATCTAACTACCTATTTCTATTTGTATCTTGGTAAATAATAAAACAAATTCTAGGAGCGTGCCAAGTCAAAAGCATAAAATCAGAATTTTATGGGCAAAATTTCTTGGGTCACCCTGTTTTTCAACTGCAACTCTTTGGTTTCCATGAACAGTTGAAGTGGATTTGAGAGAACAGCAAAGGAGACTTTAGATTATCTTGAATGTTCAAATTAAAAAAAACTGTATTGGCCAATTATAACTCTCTTATACCCACTCCTTTCCTTGCTTTGAGGCATTTCCCTGGTCCATCCCACTCACTGTCACCATGCCCCATCTTTCCACCTCTTCTGTTCTGCTTCTCTTTTTATCTAAGACAGATTTTAATAATGTTGCATGTGGAAAAGGATTATGAGTTCATCTGATTTCTGCTATTTGAAGTCCTGAGGGAAAGAAAGCCTTGTTTAACTCAATTCATAACACTATTAATCCAACCATAAACCTCCCAATGACATGAAAGGAGAGAGATTCATTACAGCCCAGCTCTAAGTAGCAGAACCTTTACTTGCATGCTGGCAGGTGAGACATTTGGCCACAGCTCTTCTTCTTCTTCAGATTATGCTTCAAGTCTCTACCTAAAGCTATATTCAGGACTCATATAACATTTTCCTTCCACATGTCCCACACCAACTAACAAATACCCAGAATCAGTGTATGGGTTGTCTAAAATCACAATGCTAACTTGTAGAAAGCAGGACAAACTCAGCTCTCCCAATTTTATCAAGGGATCCATTCTTTGTGAAAAAGTTTAAATGCACTTTTATTCATTCTAACTAGTCCAAGGAAATAATTATAAATTATTTAGAAAAATATATGCCTCTAATATGTTCAATATTGTATAATTATCATTTGATATTCTGAATCAGGTTAAATATATTATACTTTAGGGATTAGACACTAACAATAACCTCATGTTCAAAGAATCATTACACCTAAAGTATTTCAAAAATACTGAAGCAGCATATAATATTCAGAATATAATGAACACAATATATGGCAGAAAAAATGATGTATAAAGTTGTTTAATTACAATTTTATAAAAAAATATTTGTTTAGGAGAAACAGTAGAAAGAAAACCAGTTGTCATCTGCCTTGATTTACCTTCTATTAATAGAGTAATGAAAAACTGTGTGCAGCAAATTGATCTAGGGGGAGCAAGAACTCTCCCTTCGTTTCTGGCATCCCCAAATACTTTATTGTGTTAATATTGATTTCAATTATTCAATGATCATTTTGCAGATGATCCTAATTTTATATGGAAACTCACCTAATTGTCTGAAAAATTTGAGGTCCAGAGCAATAGTGCAATGGATAGAACACTTGTCTTGCTCTATAACAGTTAGCCTATGTTTAATCCATGACATCCCATCTGGTTGCCATCATGAGCCTCAAGTACAGAACCAGGAGTAACCACTGAGCACCATAAGCTACAGCTCCCCCACACAAAAATAACAAAACAAGAAGAAAAAAGAATGAAGATATAGGGGGAACCATTCTGTGCTCCATAGTGGAAGTTGACTGGGAAATGCCCTGTGATCCAGGGTTGGGTGCAGAGGCAGCTACTGCAAAAAGCACTAGAATGCAGAGGCTGTGAAGTTTCTGACTGATTTCTGGCAAATCTGCAGCTGAGACAACTCCTGGACAAAGAAAATAGGGCACAGTCATGTCCCTGCCAAGGATAGAACAGCCTGGGACTGTGACCTTGTGAGGGCAGGTTTTCATCACAGAAGGCAGATACAAGGCTCTTGCTCAAGTCATCAAAGTCATCAAGTCAGCTCAAAGTCATCAGCAGCCAGCATTCTACTTGCTCCTGCAGAAGGGATCTAGGAATTGTGTTACAGCATCAAGGAAACTGACAGTAATGTTGAGTGCTGGCAGCAAAGCTAGATTTTTGGATATGTCGCACAGTGAAAATTTTATAGATTTTAATGAAATTTCAACAAAAATTGATAAATTAATAAAACTTGTACAAATTTTTTTATAAAATTAAAAATTTTAAATAAAATTTTATGGGAAACAGAGGCACAAAAAATCCTGGTGACTTTTTCCAGGTCACGAGATCAGATTATGGGTTTATTTAATAACAGGGAACAAGACCAAGACAAAGTGGCAGGGATGCTAATTCTTAGACTGTCCATTGTGCCATCCTTCCCAAGGCAAAGTCCTGTGAATTCTATTGAAAGGATCAATGTTTGTGTCAAGAAGGATCTGGAGAAGCTACACCCAATGTATTTGAGGCAAAGAATCAGACTTTATGGGAGGCTGCCAGAAGGACGAGGGAAATGGAGCCTATCACTTCCAAGGTCCCTGGAAGCACTAGTCACCATGATCATGTCTCCCTCTGCTGAAGGAAATGGGCACACAAGACAGGTCAGTGAAAACCTAGGATACTGACAGGGGGAATTGGTACTATGGGGTAATGAGGCCAGTGAGGTTATCAGGGCAGTTTCCCCTTCATGCTCCCTACTT
Organism: Crocidura indochinensis; assembly: GCA_004027635.1. Lineage (NCBI taxonomy): Eukaryota > Metazoa > Chordata > Mammalia > Eulipotyphla > Soricidae > Crocidura > Crocidura indochinensis. Next base: position 10,250 of record PVKC010023115.1, read on the forward strand.
AGGAGACAGTCAAGTAGGGATGGAGATAGCCTCTATGCTGACCCACAACCTCAGCTGTCCCAGTTTTTGGAACCTCCCTTAATCTCTGGATGGGGTTGGGCATGGGAGAGGGCAGAGATCAGTCTCTATAGTCCAGGGGCATCCCAGGACCAGTTTTCTCCTTACTCCACCCTGTGAAGATGTTTAAGGGTTTTGGTTTCATGACCCTAATAAACATTGCTGAGTCTCTTCAAATATACTAACTACTGCTTCTGTGTGATCAGACAAGTATTCTTTAAAATTATTAAATGCATTTAATAATTTAAAATTATTAAATAAATTATTAAATAAATGTTAGATAAAATGTTATATATTACAAGAAAAAGTGCACACTGTTCTCCCCTTTCATAACCATGCACTCATCCCTTCAGAAATTATTATCATTTCTGATATGCTCTACCAGTGAATCTGTGTCAGATTCTTAAATTGTGTATTAACAGGGATCTAACCTATGGGCAGCTTTGTGCCATGCCCTTTCACTTCATAACAGCAGAGTCTATATATTCATGCATGTAGAACTATTTGATCTATTCTAATGGACGTACAACTAATTCTAACTATTTTAAAGGCAACCTTTAATTTTTAATGCCTCAATTTTTTCATTTCACTCTAATTATTTTCAATGTACTCCCCATGCCTTATTTAACCACAGGCTTTTGATGGCCACTGTAGCTATTTTCTGTACAAGCAACGCTGTGATAGACATCTTTGATCATTTATTTTGGAGAGCATACCCTTAGGATAAATTCCCAGAGATAATTTTATTTTACAGTTTTACATGAGGATTTGTAAACTTAAGGTATTTTATCATGTGCTCAAGATAAGGAAGTGTTTTGTTGGAGGCAGTCAAAATCTTCCACTTTATAGGGTGTACCAGAAGTTTGTTTGTTTGTTTGTTTGTTTGTTTTGCCTTTTTGTTTTGTTTTAAGGTCACACCAGCAGGACTCAAGGATTACTCCTGGCTCTATATTCAGAAAACTTCTTGGCATATAGGAAACCAGGGGTATTGAACTCAGGTCTACTGCATGCAAGGCAAACATCCTAACCAATGTGCAAATACTCCTGCACCCTGTTTTGTGTTTTGTTTTGTTTTGCTTTGCTTTGTTTACTGGAGCCATATTTGACAGTGTTCAGGCATTACCCCTAAATCTGCATTAAGAGAATACTTGTCATGGCTCAGGGGATTATATAAAATGCTGGAGATTGAATTTGAGTGTTCTACCCACTGTATTGTCTTTCTAGGCTCTGTACACCAGTTTTGATCATATCAACACAAGGAGAAAATGTTGGCTAAATGTTAGTCTCTTCTAGTGAGATATTGAGAAGCAGACAGATAAGCAACCCAAAAGAGACCCATGCTAGACTGCATATTGATCTTTGTTCACTCCTTTATTTCAGACTGGAATGACTTAGGCATGGTACTGGCTAGTTGCATACCTTCCTATAGTTGGATTTCAAGTTATGATTTTATCTTTGTAGCCCTTACTGCTGTTGTGCTGCAGATTGACAATAAAATATAATCTGGGACTAATTTTTCCAAATTATTGGGAGATGGAACTTTTAGTAGCAGGGGTATTAGTCCTTCTCCTGTAGGATGCAAAATTATATGTGGCATCTAGGAATAACCCACATTAATAACTCTAGCCAATATTTGTTGAATGCTTGGATATTTAGTTCTGTTCTTTCTTAACACTACCAATGTACCTGAAACTTACAAACCAGATTTAACAAGAATGGTATCATGAGGCTCAAATTTAAACAACCATAATTAAAACAGGCCTATTATGCTGACAGGCCGGAGAGCAGAGAGTTGTGGCATGGGATGCATCCTTGGGACATAGGTGGAGGGATGTTGACACTGGTGGAGGGATTGGTCCTGAACCCAACTATGGATAAAAATTTAAATTACAATAGTTTAAAATATTTTAAAATGTTAAAATTATTAAAATAATTTTAAATTTAAATCAAATATAAATAAAATTAAAATTTAACTAATTTTAAATTAAATAATTTCAAATAATATTTAAACATTTTTTGATATTAAAATCAGTATTTGTTGAAAGCTATGTACTGACACTATTAAAACATGTATGCGAAATAACGCATTTCATTTTAGTATGGTGTAGATGTCATATTATTATCCAAAACTTATAATGAGATTGTGGTGCCTGTTGCTCCAATAAAAAAAAAAGGAGCTGAAGTGGCAACCGAAACATATCTCTTCCAGGTGAAAGCTTCCAATCTAGTGAAGGGCTCTTTCCCTGTGGTAATAGAAACAGTATGCCAAGTCCTCTATTAGTTCTGCAACATTGGATATCACAGTGAGGATGATGGGGAGCAGAATCCCCACACACCCAAAGGAATGAGTACAAAACCATTTTTATTATTTGTAGCAAATAATATTCTAGAGATATGTTTTATTATAGTATAACCAAGCTTGTTCTGACTGACATAAGGGCTAATATCAGAGAGATTAAGTTAATTTGTCAGGGTAATAAAGTCAGTAAGTAGAGTTTGCATGTTTGCTCTAGAGTTTGCTCTATAGTTTGCATGCCTCTCCTACTCTGGCATATGACGAACCTATCAACACTTCAAGTAGGGATTTAAGCAGCATAATACAAGCCTTTTTTCTTTCTTTTTCTTTTTGTTGTTTCCTGGGCCACAGCTGGTGATGTTCAGGGGTTATTCCTCGTTCTGCATTAAGGAATGATTCTTGGTGGTGCATGGAGGATCATATAGGATACCAGGGATTGAACCTAGGTCAGCCTCATGCAAGGAAAGAATCCTATCCACTTTTCTGTGGCTCAGACCCACATATTTTTATTTAACTGTGTCTGGGGGAGTGGAGCTCAAGAATAGCAGGTTGACAGTAATTTCATCGCTAGATTTAAGTTAAAAATGACAGATACTCAATTCAAATTGTCATAACATATATACACTCAAAGATACATTCTTTGAGTACATAATACTAGAATATAGATAAATATGGAGTTATACATATTTAAATCATCTTTGGGTAGACTTGGTTTGACCCACAGCCTCAGGGAATCTCTCAGGATACTGATTCCCTATCTTTTTCTTCTGTTTTCATCTGTATTTGTTTTGATCAATTTTCTGCTTATTAGAGCAAAAATCCTATACTTTTGTTTAATGCACCTATGAAATACATTTTTGTTTAGATCACATCCTGAGATATTTGGAAGCTACTCTGTCCAATTCTCAGGAGTCATTTCTGATAGTACTCAGGAACAATGGGGTGCCAGAACTTAAATCCAGATCCCTCACGTGCAAAAGCATGTGCTCCAGTCCTTTGAGCCATAAGTCCAATCTCTGGGATGCATTTTTTTGCCTTGCCTGCATCACAGGGGGTCTTTAGTATTAAATACGTTCATATGGGGCCAATTTGATTTGATCTTAAAGGAATAGCAAATACATTAGTGTTTATCATCTAACTTTCCCCCTTTAGTTGGAGAGATGAGGGAAATATCACTGATAATAGAACCAGATGCAGAGGTTACAACCGAGGTCTCAGCACACAAACCAGAGAGACAATTACATTCTAGTTAGAGGAGTAAGAATCCTTACCCAAGAGCAAGTATCTTAGCAGGAAGTGGGGCTGGGCAGCACCTGAGAATCTCAACCATGGCTCTCCAGATGAGGATCCCTTTACTCTATTATTGGTATCCAAATCCTACATGAACATTTGGAAGTATAAAACTTGGCTTTGGATAGCTTCAGATAGCTAGAAGATGATGAGCCAGAGAGAATGTAATGTAGTGAATTTAGACAGTAGGCCGGGCTGGATTGTGCAAGACCTCTTGACCTGTTACCCGACCGCCCCATTCTTCCTGTGTAACCTTACCTACAAGAAAGACCTGCCCATTTTTAGGAGAGGTCTTGGGGAGGTCTGAAAAGATTTGTCCGAAAGGCCAGGAGGAGAGAAATGAGATTTTGGAGGCTAGAGGAAGCAGGAGGAGAGATGGCTCAAAGAAGCTAAGATGCAGGGCAAGCTGAGGATAGCATGCTTAAATAGGACTAAGATTATAGGCCACACATGTTGGCCAGGGCTGAATAAAGGTGACATCTCCAGAATCTTGACTGCCTGTGTGTTTTATCCCCACTTATCCTGAATTTGTAGACCCGCCAGTTGGAGGGGGTTGCCGACACACGTGACCCAGGCTGGAGGAGAAAAGCCTCTTATCCCTCCATCACCATCCACCACCATCCAAACCCATCCAAAGGGCTTTTATTCTACGTTGACCTACATCTGACATGACTATGTGGAGCTGAGTCCTCTTGAGGCCAGAAACAAGTGATGAAGTTTCTCATTGCTACTGATATTCCTAGAGCATTCCAATCTACAGTAGATTGGTTTTCCTCTTACACCCCTATCCCTTAAGGTCCAGTTCCTCAGCTATGCATGAAGCTGTATTTCAGATCTTCTGGATAACATTATTCTCTGTTTAATGGTTCATTTAGGGAAAATTCCAACCAGAGACCAACCTATGCCTGCTTCAGCCGAAATCAGCTAGCCCAGTATACACGTTTATTTTTTAAGTCAGGTTTTCAATATATAACCTGGGTAATTCTTGTGCAAATAATCTATCTCCGCAGAAACTTTGAAATGGAGGTAAGGAAGGCAGGAAAGGACAGGAAAGAAACATCTAACCTCAGCTTCATCCCTCAGAAAATTCTGGAACAAGAACATTTGCAGAGAGTTGTGATTTCTTAGGCAAGTTGATCCCTGCATCAGTAGTTGCTAGGATATCTCCAAATTTTTATCATGAATTCAAGGTGACAGTCAATCAAGGTGAATTGATAGATGCATGGTAACATCTATCAACTGAAGGCCTTTCCAAGAAAAGACCATTCCAGGCCATTCTCTGATGAGTTGTAAACCATTAGCAATACAACTGTATGATAAACATCCAACCTAGTTCAGTAATAGTTATTTGGGCAAGGCACTAATAGTATCATATATGAAGTGTGTGTGCTCTATTTCCTTGGAGGGAAGTTTGAAGTTTGATCAAAGAGTCAAGTATATAAGAAGGACTCTAGATCCTATCGTATTCTAGAACCTGGATGCAGAGACCAGATTAATCCCCAGATTAATATGAGGTGTTCTGTCCTGGTTGGGACTGAAAGAAAGTAAATTAAACAACTGCTGGTGTCTGTGCTAACGGTTTTGCAATTACATGGATGAGACATCCAAATAAATTTCTCTCCAGCTCCCACAAATCCACATTTTTATTCTAAAGCCATTACACTTCTTTCCTTAGCCAGTAAGGTAAATGCCTGATTCTGGCTACTGTGAATCTGTACAGTGTTCCTTTCTGACAGATTCCTCCAAGATCTTTGTTTTGAAAATAAGGTCCTTTGTGTGGAAGGTTGAGGCTAGGTAAGGGAAGGTAGCTCTGAATTTCTGTTGGTATACTAACTATATTATTTTTGTTTTTATCATCATAAATCTTGTACTAAACCTTAACTACATAAAATTAACTCATTTTTATGAATTTAAAGACCTTTATGTTCCAAAGAACTTTGTGGGTATTATTTATAATTTTAAAAGTTAAGATGCCCAATAATACTTTTTCATAGGTCAGCTCTGGTATATTTGACACATGAGGAAATAATGATGGCATAGTGGAAGATTATAGGATTTTAATACCAAGAAATGATATCTTGATTCAAGCTTTAACTAACAGCAAAAAAGAATAATTATATTCAACATTTACTGAACATATATTATTAGTCAAACATTGTTAAATATTATTTATAAATCACTGAATTGAATTGTCACTTTCCTACTTTGGGCTCCATAAAGTAGACTCTTAAAGAGAATTTATCTATAACATTTTAAGATTTTGCTCTTAAAAAAAGAGAGAAAGTGTCAAAGTCTGGAATAAACTTTGATAGGGTAGAAAAATTCTTCATGATTCTTAGGTTAAAATTTTGAAAACTATCTTTGTTAGTCCAGTATCTTTTGATTATGTCAAAAACCCAAGTCAATAGGACTTAATCAAAGGAAATTATTGCATTTGTGCAATTAAAAACTCCAGCATTAATTTTAGGCCAGGTTACTTTAAGTTGTCAAAATATACTGAGAGTTTTCTTCATGTTTTTTTCTGTCAAACACAGTGATGCTCAAGGGTTATTGCCGGCTCTGCATTTAGAAATTACTCCAGGCAGGCTCATGGAACCATATAGAAAGCCGGGGATTTAACCTAAGAGGGTCACATGCAAAGCAAACACCACACCTGCTGTACTGTTATTCTGACCCCCTTTTAAATAATTTTTAAAATAGTTACTTTATTTAAGCACCATGGTTGGGGCCGGGCGGTGGCGCTGGAGGTAAGGTGCCTGCCTTGCCTGCACTAACCTAGGACGGACCTAGGTTCGATCCCACGATTCCCCATATGGTCCCCTGTGACTGCCAGGAGCAACTTCTGAGTGAATAGCCAGGAGTAACTCCTGAGCATCACTGGGTGTGACCCAGAGGGGGGGAAAAAAAAGCACCATGGTTACAAATTGTTCATGAGTTTCAGTCATACAATGTACACTACCCTTCACCAGTGCACATTTCCTGCCACCATTATTAACTTTCTCTACCTGTGCTCCCTATTCCATCATCCCTCACCCTACCTGCCACCTTGACAGGAACATTAAAAAGTTCGGTGGGGTCAGCTTAGACCTCATATTGTGTGTTGTTTATGTTCTTATTTTGATCTCTGCTGCTGTTATGCTAGAATACTACAGGTTTGTCCCACATGGTGGCTCCAGGTTCACATTACATTATAAACAGAGCAGAAAAAAAAATCTTCTATACCTCTTCCAGATCTTCATGATTGCTCCTTATTGGCCAGAATGAGTCACATGACTATCCCTGAACCAATGATCAGGATAAGACACTTGGTCACCAGTCTACCCCTTGTGAATAGAGTGGAGTCATGTTGAGAAGTGGTGAGAGTCAAGTTCCTTCAAGCCAGCAAGAAACAAATGTCCAGCTCCACCTGTCTCAGTGCCAGGTTTGCTCTGCAGGTCAGGGCAGAAGTGCAGAGGACAGCAAGGAAC
>PVKC010023116.1:0-17402 GCA_004027635.1 Crocidura indochinensis
CTTTTTTTTTTTTGGTTTTGGGCCACACCCAGTGACACTCAGGGGTTACTCCTGGCTATGCACTCAGAAGTCGCTCCTGGCAGGCATGGGGGGACCATATGGGAACCGGGGGATCGAACTGTGGCCCGCCCTAGGCTAGCGCAGGCAAGGCAGCAGGCACCTTACCTCCTGCGCCACCTCCTGGCTCCCCATTTCTAAATCTTGATCTATGTTGCAGTGATCTTCTTTTTCCTTTAGCTTCCTTACTTTGGAAATACAAGTGATCTTAGACCAAATTTAGAGGTGAAAATGCTGTTATCTTCGTGGTTCTACTCATTCTTTTCTGATTTGAGTGCACTGTGTTTCTGTATGAAGCAGTTGCAAAAATATTCCTGTTTTCTTTATTTGTTCATAACAGGATTTCATTCAGCTGTGTTCTTTGAATTTCTTTTACTTTCTTCTCCTTCGTTTCTATACCTAGATCTATTTTGCAGTGACCTTATTTTTTTGCTAAAGTATCCTACTTTTGACATACAAGTGACCTTTGACCCAATTTATAGGAGAAAATGCAGTTTTCTTCATGATATACTCATTCTTTTCAGATTTCAGTGCCCTATTTTTCGATATGAATCATTTGCAAAAATGTTCCTGCTTTCTGTATTTCTTCATCTCAGGATATGATTCGGCTGCATTCTTTATGATTCTTGTACTTTTTTCTTCTTCATTTGTAAATCTTGATCTACGTTGCAGTGATCTTCATTTTCCTACAACTTCCTTACTTTGGAAATACAAGTGACCTTTGATCCAATTTAGAGATGAAAATGCAGTTTTCTTCGTGGTTCTACTCATTCTTTTCTGATTTGAGTGCACTGTGTTTCTGTATGAAGCAGTTGCAAAAATATTCCTGTTTTCTTTATTTGTTTATAACAGGATTTGGTTCAGCTGCGTTCTTTGAGGTTCTTTTACTTTCTTCTTCTTCATTTCTATATCTAGGTCTGTTTTGTAGTGACATACTTGTTTTTGCTACAGAATCCTACTTTTGACATACAAGTGACCTTTGATCCGATTTAGAGGTGAAAATGCAGTTTTCTTCATGATCTACTCATTCTTTTCTGATTTGAGTTCATTGTGTTTCTATATGAATCCTTTGCTAATATGTTCCTGTTTTTCTGTATTTGTTCATCTTAGGATTTGATTCAGTTGCGTTCTTTGAGATTCTAGTACTCTCTTCTTCGTTTCTAATCTTGAACTATTTTGAGTGATCTTATTGTTTTTGATACAACATACTTACTTTTGCCTTGCAAGTGACCTTTGACCTAATTTAGAGTTGAAAATGCATTTTTCTTCGTGATTCTACTCATTCTTTTCAGATTTCAGTTCCCTATTTTTTGATATGAATCATTTGCACTAATGTTCCTGCTTTCTGTATTTCTTCATCTCAGGATATGATTCGACTGCATTCTTTACAATTCTTGTACTTTTTTCTTTTTCATTTCTAAATCTTGATCTATTTTACAGTGATCTTTTTTCTACAGCTTCCTTACTTTGGAAATACAAGTGACCTTTGACTCAATTTATGGGTGTAATTGCAGTTTTCTTCGTGATTCTACTCATTCTTTTCTGATTTGAGTTCACTCTGTATCTATATGAATCCTTTGCTAATATGTTCCTATTTTCTGTATTTGTTCATCTCAGGATTTGATTCAGCTGCTTGCTTTGAGATTCCTGTACTCTCTTCTTCGTTTCTAAATTTTGAACTATATTGACTGATCTTCTTGTTTTTGCTACAGCATCCTTAATTTTGCCTTACCAGTGACCTTTGACCCAATTTAGAGTTGAAAATGCAATTTTCTTCGTGGTTCTACACATTCTTTTCTGATTTGAGTGCACTGTGTTTCTATATGAAGCAGTTGCAAAAAAATACCTGTTTTCTTTATTTGTTCATCTCAGGATTTGTATCAGCTGTGTTCTTTGAGTTTCTTTTACTTTCTTATCCTTCGTTTCTATATCTAGATCTATTTTGCAGTGACCTTGTTTTTGCTACAGAATCCTACTTTTGACATGCCAGTGACCTTTGACCCACTTTATAGGAGAAAATGCAGTTTTCTTCATGATCTACTCATTCTTTTCTGATTTGAGTTCACTGTGTTTCTATATGAATTTTTTGCTAATATGTTCCTGTTTTCTGTATTTGTTCATCTCAGGATTTGAATCAGCTGCTTTCTTTGAGATTCTTGTACTCTTTTCTTCTTCGTTTCTAAATCTTGAACTACTTTGCAGTGATCTTCTTGTTTTTGCTACAGCATCCTTACTTTTGCCTTACCAGTGAACTTTGACCCAATTTAGAGATGAAAATGCAGTTTTCTTCGTGGTTCTACTCATTCTTTTCTGATTTGAGTGTACTGTGTTACTATATGAAGCAGTTGCAAAAAAATCCCTGTTTTCTTTATTTGTTCATCTAAGGATTTGATTCAGCTGTGTTCTTTGAGGTTCTTTTACTTTCTTCTCGTTCGTTTCTAAATCTTGATCTATGTTGCAGTGATATTCTCTTTTTCGGTACAGCTATCTTCCTTTGGACATACAAGTGACCTTTGACCCTATTTCGAGGTGAAAATGCATTTTTCTTCATGATCTACTCATTCTTTTCTGATTTGAGTTTACTCTGTTTCTATATGAATCCTTTGCTAATGTGTTCCTCTTTTCTGTATTTGTTCATCTCGGATTTGATACAGTTGCATTCTTTGAGATTCTTGTACTCTCTTTATCTTCGTTTCTAAATCTTGAACTATTTTGAGAAATCTTCTTTTTTTTTTGATACAACATCCTTACTTTTGCCTTGCAAGTGACCTTTGAGGTGAAAATGCAGTTTTCTTCTTGATTCTACTCATTCTTTTCAGATTTCAGTGCCCTATTTTTTGATATGAATCATTTGCAAAAATGTTCCTGCTTTTTGTATTTCTTCATCTCAGGATATGATTCAGCTGCGTTCTTTGAGGTTCTTTTACTTTCTTCTCCTTCCTTTTCTATATCTAGATCTATGTTGCAGTAACCTTCTTGTTTTTGCTACAGAATCCTACTTTTTACATACCAGTGACCTTTGACCCAATTTATAGGAGAAAATGCAGTTTTCTTCATGATCTACTCATTCTTTTCTGATTTGAGTTCACTGTGTTTCTATATGAATCCTTTCCTAATATGTTCCTGTTTTCTGTATTTGTTCATCTCAGGATATGATTCAGCTGCTTTCTTTGAGATTCCTGTACTCTCTTCTTCTTCGTTTCGAAATATTGAACTACTTTGCAGTGATCTTCTTGTTTTTGCTACAGCATCCTTACTTTTGCCTTACCAGTGAACTTTGACCCAATTTAGAGATCAAACGGCAGTTTTCTTCGTGGTTCTACAAATTCCTTTCTGATTTGAGTGCACTGTGTTTCTAAATGAAGCCCTGGCAAAAAAAATTGCTGTTTTCTTTATTTGTGCATAACAGGATTTGATTCAGCTGCGATCTTTGAGTTACTTTTACTTTCTTATCCTTCATTTCTTTATCTAGATCTATTTTTAAGTGACCATCTTGTTTTTGCAATAGAGTCCTACTTTTGACATACCAGTGAACTTTGACCCAATTTTTCGGAGAAAATGCAGTTTTCTTCATGATCTACTCATTCTTTACTGATTTGAATTCACTGTGTTTCTATATGAATCCTTTGCTAATATGTTCCTGTTTTCTGTATTTGTTCATCTCAGGATATGATTCAGCAGCTTTCTTTGAGATTCTTGTACTCTTCTTCTTCGTTTCTAAATCTTGAACTACTTTGCAGTGATCTTCTTTTTTTTTGCTACAGCATCCTTACTTTTGCCTTAGCAGTGACCTTTGACCCAATTTAGAGATGAAAATGCAGTTTTCTTCATGATATACTCATTCTTTTCAGATTTCAGTGCCCTATTTTTCGATATGAATCATTTGCAAAAATGTTCCTGCTTTCTGTATTTCTTCATCTCAGGATATGATTCGGCTGCATTCTTTACGATTCTTGTACTTTTTTCTTCTTCATTTGTAAATCTTGATCTAAGTTGCAGTGTTCTTTTTCCTGTAGCTTCCTTACTTTGGAAATACAAGTGACCTTTACCCAATTAAGAGATGAAAATGCAGTTTTCTTTGTGGTTCTACTCATTCTTTTCTGATTTGAGTGCACTGTGTTTCTGTATGAAGCAGTTGCAAAAATATTCCTGTTTTCTTTATTTGTTCATAACAGGATTTGATTCAGCTGCATTCTTTGAGGTTCTTTTACTTTCTTCTCCTTCATTTCTATATCTAGATCTATTTTGCAGTGACCTTCTTGTTTCTGCTACAGAATCCTACTTTTGACATACTAGTGACCTTGACCCAATTAAGAGGTGATAATGCAGTTTTCTTCATGATCTACTCATTCTTTTCTGATTTGAGTTCACTGTGTTTCTATATGGATCCTTTGCTAATATGTTCCTGTTTTCTGTATTTGTTCATCTCAGGATTTGATTCAGTTGCATTCTTTGAGGTTCTTGTACTCTTTTCTTATTCGCTTCTAAATCTTGAAATATTTTGCAGTGATCTTGTTTTTGATACAAAATCCTTACTTTTGCCTTAGCAGTGACCTTTTACCCAATTTGAGATGAAAATGCAGTTTTCTTCGTGGTTCTACTCATTCTTTTCTGAATTGATTGCACTGTGTATCTATATGAAGCAGTTGCCAAAAAATTCCTGTTTTCTTTATTTGTTCATAACTGGATTTGATTCAGCTGCGTTCTTTGAAGTTCTTTTACTTTCTTCTTCTTTGTTTCTATATCTAGATCTATTTTGCAGTGACCTTCTTGTTTTGCTACGGATCCTACTTTTAACATACAGTGACCTTTGACCCAATTTATAGGAGAAAATGCAGTTTTCTTCCTGATCTATTCATTCGTTTCTGATTTGAGTTCACTCTGTTTCTATCTGAATCCTTTGCTATTATGTTCCTGTTTTCTGTATTTGTTCATCTCAGGATTTGATTCAGTTGCATTCTTTGAGATTCTAGTACTGTCTTCTTCTTCGTTTCTAAATCTTGAACTATTTTGAGTGATCTTCTTGTTTTTGATACAACATCCTTACTTTTGCCTTGCAAGTTACCTTTGACCCAATTTAGAGTTGAAAATTCAGTTTTCTTCATGATTCTATTCATTCTTTTCAGATTTTAGTGCTCTATTTTTCGATATGGATCATTTGCAATAAATTTTCTGCTTTCTGTATTTCTTCATCTCAGGATATGATTCGGCTGCATTCTTTAAGATTCTTGTACTTTCTTCTTCTTTTCTAAATCTTGATCTCTTTTGCAGTGATCTTCTTTTTCCTACAGCTTTCTTACTTTGAAAATACAAGTGACCTTTGACCCAATTTAGAGGTGAAAATGCAATTTTCTTCATGATCTACTCATTCTTTTCTGATTTGAGTTCACTGTGTTTCAATATGAATCCTTTGCTAATATGTTCTTGTTTTCTTTATTTGTTCATCTCAGGATTTGATTCAGCTGCTTTCATTGAGGTTCTTGTACTCTCTTCTTCGTTTCTAAAACTTGAACTATTTTGAGTGATCTTTTTGTTTTTTTTACAGCATTCTTAGTTTTGCATTTCCAGTCACCTTTGACCCAATTTAGAGATGAAAATGAATTTTCTTCGTGGTTCTACTCATTTTTTTCTGATTTGAGTGCACTGTGTTACTATATGAAGCAGTTGCAAAAAAATTCCTGTTTTCTTTATTTGTTCATCTCAGGATTTGATTAAGCTGCGTTCTTTGAGGTTCTTTTACTTTCTTCTTCTTCGTTTCTTAATCTTGATCTCTTTTGCAGTGATCTTCTTTTTCCTACAGCTTCCTTACTTTGGAAATACAAGTGACCTTTGACCCAATTTAGAGGTGAAAATGCGATTTTCTTCATGATCGACTCATTGTTTTCTGATATGAGTTCACTCTGTTTCAATATGATCCTTTGCTTATATGCTTCTGTTTTTGTATTTGTTCATCTCAGGATTTCATTCAGCTGCTTTCATTGAGGTTCTTGTACTCTCTTCTTCATTTCTAAATCTTGATCTATGTTGCAGTGATCTTCTCGTTCTTGCTAGTGCTATCTACCTTTGGACGTACAAGTGACCTTTGACCCAAATTAGAGGTGAAAATGCAGTTTTCTTCATGATCTACTCAATCTTTTCTGATTTGAGTTCACTGTGTTTCTATATAAATCCTTTGCTAATATGTTCCTGTTTTCTGTAATTTTTCATCTCAGTATTTGATTCACCTGCATTCTTTGAGGTTCTTGTACTTTCTTATTCTTTGTTTCTAAATCTTGAAATATTTTGCAGTGATCTTCTTCTTTTTAATAAAAAATCCTTACTTTTGCCTTACCAGCGACCTTTGACCCAATTTAGAGATGAAAATGCAGTTTTCTTCGTGGTTCTACTCATTATTTTCTGATTTGAGTGCACTGTGTTTCTATATGAAGCAGTTGCAAAGAAATTCTTGTTTTCTTTATTTGTTCATCTCAGGATTGGATTCAGCTGTGTTCTTTGAGGTTCTTTTACTTTCCTCTCCTTCGTTTCTATATCTAGATCTATTTTGCAGTGACCTTCTTGTTTTTGCTACAGATCCTGCTTTTGTCATACAAGTGACCTTTGACCCAATTTATAGGAGAAAATGCAGTTTTCTTCCTGATCTACTCATTTTTTTCTGATTTGATTTCACTCTGTTTCTATATGAAACCTTTGCTAATATGTTCCTGTTTTCTGTATTTGTTCATCTCAGGATTTGATTCAGTTGCTTTCTTTGAGATTCTATTACTCTCTTCTTCGTTTCTAAATCCTGAACTATTTTGAGTGATCTTCTTGTTTTTGATACAACATCCTTACTTTTGCCTTGCAAGTGACCTTTGACCCAAGTTAGAGTTGAAAATGCTGTTTTCTTTGTGATTCTACTCATTCTTTTCAGATTTCAGTGCCCTTTATTTCGATATGGATCATTTGCAAAAATATTCCTGCTTTCTGTATTTCTTCATCTCAGGATATGATTCGGCAGCATTCTTTACGATTATGTACTTTTTTCTATTTCATTTCTAAATCTTGATCTCTTTTGCAGAGATCTTCTTCTTTTTCCTATAGCTTAATTACTTTGGAAATACAAGTGACCTTTGACTCAATTTAGAGGCGAAAATGCAATTTTCTTCATGATCTACTCATTCTTTTCTGATTTGAATTCACAGTGTTTCAATATGAATCATTTGCTAATATGTTCCTGTTTTCTGTATTTGTTCATCTCAGGATTTGATTCAGCTGCTTTCATTGAGGTTCTTGTACTCTCTTCTTCTTCGTTTCCAGATCTTGAAGTATTTGCAGTGATCTTCTTGTTTTTGCTACAGCATCCGTACTTTTGCCTTTCCAGTGACCTTTGACCCAATTTAGAGTTGAAAATGCAGTTATCTTCGTGATTCTACTCATTCTTTTCATATTTCAGTGCCCTATTTTCGATATGGATCATTTGCAAAAATGTTCCTGCTTTCTGTATTTCTTCATCTCAGGATCTGATTCGGATGCATTCTTTACGATTCTTGTACTTTTTTCTTCTTCATGACCTAATTTAGAGATGAAAATGCAGTTTTCTTCGTGGTTTAACTTATTCTTTTCTGATTTGAGTGCACTGTGTTTCTATATGAAGCATTTGCAATGAAAATTCCTGTTTTCTGTATTTGTTCATCTCCGGATTTGATTCAGCTGCGTTCTTTGAGGTTCTTTTGCTTTCTTCTCCTTCGTTTCTAAATCTTGAACTACTTTGCAGTGATCTTCTTGTTTTTGCTACAGCATCCTTACTTTTGCCTTACCAGTGACCTTTGACCCAATTTAGAGATGAAAATGCAGTTTTCTTCATGGTGCTATTCATTCTTTTTTGATTTGAGTGCACTGTGTTTCTCTATGAAGCAGTTGCAAAGAAATTCCTGGTTTTTTTATTTGTTCATAACAGGATTTGATTCAGCTGCTTTCTTTGAGGTTCTTTTACTTTCTTCTCCTTCGTTTCTATATCTAGATCTTTTGCAGTGACCTTCTTGTCTTTGCTACAGATCCTACTTTTGACATACAAGTGACCTTTGACCCAATTTATAGGAGAAAATGCAGTTTTCTTCCTGATCTACTCATTCTTTTCTGATTTGAGTTCACTGTGTTTCTATATAAATCCGTTTTTAATATGTTTCTGTTTTCTGTATTTGTTCATCTCTGGATTTGATTCAGTTGCCTTCTTTGAGATTCTAGTACTCTTTTCTTCTTCTTTTCTAAATCTTGAACTATTTTGAGTGGTCTTCTTGTTTTTGATACAATATCCTTACTTTTGCCTTTCCAGTGACCTTTGGCCCAATTTAGAGTTGAAAATGCGGTTTTCTTCGTGATTCTACTCATTGTTTTAGATGTCAGTGCCCTATTTTTCGATATGGATCATTTGCAAAAATATTCCTGCTTTCTGTATTTCTTCATCTCAGGATATGATTCGGCTGCATTCTTTACGATTCTTGTACTTTTTCTTCTTCATTTCTAAATCTTGATCTCTATTGCAGTAATCTTCTTTTTCCGCAGCTTCCTTACTTTGAAAATGCAAGTGACCTTTGACCCAATTTAGATGTGAAAATGCAGTTTTCTTCATGATCTACTCATTCTTTTCTGATTTGAGTTCACTCTGTTTCTATATGAATCCTTTGCTAAGATGTTCCTGTTTTCTGTATTTGTTCATTTCCGGATTTGATTCAGTTGCGTTCTTTGAGATTCTAGTACTCTCTTCTTCTTCGTTTCTAAATCTTGAACTATTTTGAGTGATCTTGTTTATGATACAACATCCTTACTTTTGCCTTGCAAGTGACCTTTGACCCTATTTTGAGTTGAAAATGCATTTTTCTTCGTGATTCTACTCATTCTTTTTAGATTTCAGTGCCCTATTTTTTCATATGGATTATTTCCATAAATGTTCCTGCTTTCTGTATTTCTTCATCTCAGGATATGATTCGTTGCATTCTTTACAATTCTTGTACTTTTTTCTTTTTCATTTCTATATCTTGATCTAGTTTGCAGTGATCTTCTTTTTCCTACAGCTTCCTTACTTTGGAAATACAAGTGATCTTTGACCTAATTTAGAGGTGAAAATTCAGTTTTCTTCATGATGTACTCATTCTTTACTGATCTGAGTTCACTATGTTCTATATGAATCCTTTTCTTATATGTTCCTGTTTTCTGTATCTGTTCATCTCTGGATTTGATTCAGTTGTGTTCTTTGAGGTTCCTGTACTCTCTTATTCATTGTTTCTAAATTTTGAACTACTTTCCATTGATCTTCTTGTTTTTGCTACAGCATCCTTACTTTTGCCTTACCAGTCACCTTTGACCCAATTTAGAGATGAAAATGCAGTTTTCTTCGTGGTTCTACTCATACTTTTCGGATTTGAGTGCACTGTGTTTCTATATGAAGCAGTTGCAAAAAAATTCGTGTTTTCTTTTTTTGTTCATAACAGGATTTGATTCAGCTTCGTTCTTGAGGTTCTTTTACTTTCTTCTCCTTCGTTTATATGTCCAGATCTATTTTTCAGTGACCTTCTTTTTTTTTTGCTACAGAATCCTACTTTTGACATACAAGTGACCTTTGACCCAATTTATAGAAGAAAATGAAGTTTTCTTCATGATCTACTCATTCTTTTCTGATTTGAGTTCACTGTGTTTCTATATGAATCATTTGCTAATATGTTCCTGTTTTCTGTATTAGTACATCTCAGGAATTGATTCAGCTGCATTCTTTGAGGTTCTTGAACTCACTTCTTCGTTTCTAAATCTTGAACTATTTTGCAGTGATCTTCTTTTTTTTGATACCAAATCTTAATTTTGCCTTACCAGTGACCTTTGACCCAATTTAGAGATAAAAATGCAGTTTTCTTCATGATTCTACTCATTCTTTTCGGATATGAGTGCACTTTTCTACTATATAAATCATTTGCAAAAATGTTCCTGCTTTCTGTATTTCTTCATCTCAGGATATGATTTGGCTTCATTCTTTTAGATTCTTTACTTTCTTCTCCTTCATTTCTAAATCTTGATCTTTTTTGTAGTGATCTTCTTGTCTTTGCTACAGCTATCTTACTTTGGACATACAAGTGACCTTTGACCCAATTTACAGGTGAAAATGCTGTTTTCTTCGTGGTTCTACTAATTCTTTTATGATTTGAGTGCACTGTGTTTCTATATGAAGCATTTGCAAAGAAAATTCCTGTTTTCTTTATTTGTTCGTCTAGGATTTGATTCACCTGCGTTCTTTGTGGTTCTTTTACTTTCTTCTTCATCATTTCTAAATCTTGATCTATGTTGCAGTGATCTGCTTTTTTTTTCCAGCTATCTTACTTTGGATATACAAGTGACCTTTGACACAATTTAGAGGTGAAAATGCAGTTTTCTTTATGATCTACTCATTTTTTTCTGATTTGAGTTCACTGTGTTTCTATATGGATCATTTGCTAATATGTTCCTGTTTTCTGTATCTGTTCATCTCAGGATTTGATTCAGCTGCGTTCTTTGAGGTTCTTTTACTTTCTTCTCCTTCGTTTCTAAATCTTGAACTACTTTGCAGTGATCTTCTTGTTTTTGCTACTGCATCCTTACTTTTGCCTTACCAGTGACCTTTGACCCAATTTAGAAATTAATATGCAGTTTTCTTCGTGGTTCTACTCATTCTTTTCGGATATGAGTGCACTTATTTTCTATATGAATCATTTGCAAAAATGTTCCTGCTTTCTGTATTTCTTCATCTCAGGATATGATTCACTGCATTCTTTTAGATTCTTGTACTTTCTTCTTCATTTCTAAATCTAGATCTATTTTGCAGTGATCGTCTTGTTTTTGCTTCAGCTATCTTTCTTTGAAAATAAAGTGACCTTTGACCCTATTTAGAGGTGTAAATTCAGTTTTCTTCAAGATCTACTCATTCTTTTCTTATGTGAGTTCACTGCGTTTCTATATGAATCATTTGGTAATATGTTCCTTTTTTTCTATTAGTACATCTCAGGATTTGATTCAGCTGCTTTCTTTGAGGTTCTTGTACTCTCTTCTTCTTCGTTTCTAAATCTTGAACTACTTTGCTATGATCTTCTTGTTTTTGCTACAGCATCCTTTTGCCTTACCAGTCTTTGACCCAATTTAGAGATGAAAATGCTGTTTTCTTCTTGGTTCTATTCATTCTTTTCTGATTTGAGTGCACTGTGTTTCTATAAGAAGCATTTTCAAAGAAAATTCCTGTATTCTGTATTTGTTCATCTCAGGATTTGATTCAGTTGTTATCTTTGAGATTCTTTTACTTTCTTATCCATCATTACAAAATCCTGATCTATTTTGCAGTGATCTTCTTGTTTTTACTACAGCTATCTTTCCTTGGACATAAAGTGACCTTTGAGCCTAATAAGAGATGAAAACTCAGTTTTCTTCATGATCTACTTTTTATTTTCTGATTTGAGTTCACTGTGTTTCTCTAAGAATCATTTGCTAATATGTTACTGTTTTCTTTATTTGTTCATCTCAGGATTTGAATCAGCTGCCTTCTTTGAGGTTCTTTTACTTTCTTCTCCTTCGTTTCTAAATCTTGATCTATTTTGCAGTTCTTCTTGTTTTTGCTACAGCTATCTTACTAGGGTCATACAAGTGACCTTTGACCCAATTTAGAGGTGAAAATGCAGTTTTCTTCATATTCTACTCATTCTTTTCTGATTTGAGTTCACTGTGTTTCTATCTGAATCATTTGCTAATATATTCCTGTTTTCTGTACTTGTTCATCTCAGGATTTGATTCAGCTGCATTTTTTTGAGGTTCTTGTACTCTCTTCTTTGATTCTAAATCTTGAACGACTTTGCAGTGATATTCCTGTTTGTGCTACAGCATCCTTACTTTTGCCTTACCAGTGATGTTTGACCCAATATAGAGATGAAAACGGAGTTTTCTTCGTGGTCCTAGTCATTCTTTTCTGATTTGAGTGCACTGTGTTCCTATATCTAGCATTTGAAAATTAATTCCTGTTTTCTTTATTTGTTCATCTCAGGATTTGACTCAGCTGCGTTCTTAGAGGTTCTTTTACATTCTTCTCCTTCATTTCTAAATCTTGATCTATTTTGCAATGATATTCTTTTTGCTACAGCTATCTTGCTTTGGACATACAATGACTTTTGACCCAATTTAGAGGTGAAAATGGAGTTTTCTTCATGATCTACTCATTCTCTTCTGATTTGTGTGCACTGTGTTTCTATATGAAGCATTTGACAAATAATTCCCGTTTTCTTTATTTTTTCATCTCAGGATTTGCTTCTGATGCGATCTTTGAGGTTGTTTTACTTTCTTCTCCTTCTTTTCTAAATCTTGATCTATTTTGCAGTGATCTTGTTTTTGCTACAGCTATCTTACTTTAGACATACAAGTGACCTTGACCCAATTTAGAGGTGAAAATGCAGTTTTCTTCATGATCTACTCATTCTTTTCTGATTTGAGTTCACTGTGTTTCTATATGAATCATGTGCTAATATGTTCCTGTTTTCTGTATTTGTTCATCTCAGGATTTGATTCAACTGCGTTCTTTGAGGTTTTTGTACTCTCTTCTTCTTCGTTTCTAAATCTTGAACTATTTTGCAGTGGTATTCCTTTTTTTGGTACAAAATCCTTATTTTTGCCATACCAGTGACCTTTGACCCAATTTAGAGATGAAAATGCAGTTTTCTTCATGATTCTGCTCATTCTT
Organism: Crocidura indochinensis; assembly: GCA_004027635.1. Taxonomy (NCBI): domain Eukaryota; kingdom Metazoa; phylum Chordata; class Mammalia; order Eulipotyphla; family Soricidae; genus Crocidura; species Crocidura indochinensis. The sequence continues at coordinate 12,776 of PVKC010023116.1, forward strand.
TTCGGATATGAGTGCAGTTTTTTTTTCTATATGAATCATTTGCAAAAATGTTCCTACTTTCTTTATTTCTTCATCTCAGGATATGATTCTACTGCAGTCTATTAGATTCTTGTACTTTCTTCTTCTTCCTTTCTAAATCTTGATCTATCTTGAAGTGATCGTCTTCTTTTTCCTCCAGCTTCCTTATTTTGGACAAGGAGTGACCTTTGACCCAAATCAGAGGTGAAAATGCAGTTTTCTTCATGATCTACTCATTCTATTCTGATATGAGTTCACTGTGTTTTTATATGGATGATTTGCTAATATGTTCCTGTTTTCTGTATTTGTTCATCTCAGGATTTCATTCAGCTGCTTTCTTTGAGGTTTGTGTACTCTCTTCTTCATTTCTAGATATTGAACTATTTACAGTGAACTTTTTTTTTGCTACAACATACTTACTTTTGCCTGATCCGTGATCTTTGACCAATTTAGAGATGAAAATACAGTTCTCTTAGTGGTTCTATAGACTCTTTTCTTATTTGAGTGCACTGTGTTACTATATGAAGCATTTGAAAAAAAATTCCTGTTTTCTTCATTTGTTCATCTTGGATTTGTTTCACCTGCATTCTTTGTGGTTCTTTTACTTTCTTCTTCATCATTTCTAAATCTTGATCTATGTTGCAGTGATCCGCTTTTTTTATTCAGCTATCTTGCTTTGGATATACAAGTGACCTTTGATCCAATTTAGAGGTGAAATGCAGTTTTCTTCATGATATACTCATTCTTTTCTGATATGAGTTCACTGTGTTTCTATATGGATCATTTGCTAATATGTTCCTGTTTTCTGTATTTGTTCATCTCAGGATTTGATTCAGCTGCATTCTTTGAGGTTCTTGTACTCTCTTCTTCTTCGTTTCTAAATCTTGAAGTACTTTGCAGTGATCTTCTTGTTTTTGCTATTGCATCCTTACTTTTGCCTTTCCAGTGACCATTGACCCAATTTAGAGATGAAAATGCAGTTTTCTTCGTGGTTCTACTCATTCTTTTCTGATTTGAGTGCATGTGTTTCTATATGAAGCATTTGAAAAATAATTCCTGTTTTCTTTATTTTCAAGTCAGGATTTGATTCAGCTGCATTCTTTGAGGTTCTTTTACTCTTCTCCATCGTTTCTAAATCTTGATCTATTTTGCAGTGATCTTCTTGTTTTTGCTACAGTTATCTTACTTTGGACATACAAGTGACCTTTGACCCAATTCGGAGGTGAATATGCAGTTTCTTCATGATCTACTCATTCTATTCTGATATGAGTTCACTGTGTTTCTATATGAATGATTTGCTTATATATTCCTGTTTTCTGTATTTGTTCATATCAGGATTTGATTCAGCTGACTTCTTTGAGGTTCTTGAACTCTCTTCCTCGTTTCTAAATCTTGAACTACTTTGCAGTGATCTTCTTGTTTTTGCTACAGCGTACTTACTTTTAACTTATTAGTGACGTTTGACACAATTTAGATTTGAAAAGGCAGTTTTCTTTATATTCTTCTCATTCATTTCTTTTTGAGTGCACGGTGTTTCTATATGAATCATTTGCTATTATGTTCCTGTTTTCTGTATTTGTTCATCTCAGGATTTCATTGAGCTGCGTTCTTTGAGGTTTTTGTACTCTCTTCTTCGTTTCTAGATCTTGAACTATTTGCAGTGATCTTCTTTTTTTTGCTACAACATACTTACTTTTGCCTGACCAGTGATCTTTGACCCAATTTAGAGTTGAAAATGTAGTTTTCTTCATATTCTACTCATTCTTTTCTTTTTGAGTGCTCTGTGTTTTTATATGAATCATTTGCTAATATGTTCTTGTTTTCTGTATTTGTTCATCTCAGGATTTCATTCAGCTGCGTTCTTTGAGGTTTTTGTACTCTCTTCTTCGTTTCTAGATATTTGACTATTTGCAGTGCTCTTCTTTTTTCTACAACATACTTACTTTTGTTTGACCCGTGATCTTTGACCCAATTTAGAGATGAAAATACAGTTTTCTTCGTGGTTCTACAGACTCTTTTCTTATTTGAGTGCACTGTGTTTCTATATGAAGCATTTGAAGAAAAATTCCTGTTTTCTTTATTTGTTCATCTAGGATTTGTTTCACCTGCGTTCTTTGTGGTTCTTTTACTTTCTTCTTCATCATTTCTAAATCTTGATCTATGTTGCAGTGATCTGCTGTTTTTCTCCAGCTATCTTACTTTGGATATACAAGTGACTTTTGACCCAATTTAGAGGTGAAAATGGAGTTTTCTTCATGATCTACTCATTCTTTTCTGATTTGTGTGCACTGTGTTTCTATATGAAGCATTTGACAAATAGCGTTTTCTTTATTTGTTCATCTCAGGATTTGCTTCTGCTGCGATCTTAGAGTCTTTTACTTTCTTCTCCTTCTTTTCTAAATCTTGATCTATTTTGCAGTGATCTTGTTTTTGCTACAGCTATCCTACTTTGGACATACAAGTGACCTTTGACCCAATTTAGAGGTGAAAATGCAGTTTTCTTCATGATCTACTCATTCTTTTCTGATTTGAGTTCACTGTGTTTCTATATGAATCATTTGCTAATATGTTCCTGTTTTCTGTATTAGTACATCTCAGGATTTGATTCAGCTGCGTTCTTTGAGGTTCTTGTACTCTATTCTTTTTCGATACTAAATCTTGAACTATTTTAGTGATCTTGTTTTTGCTACAGCTATCTTACTTTGGACATACAAGTGACCTTTGCCTCTTTTTAGAGTTGAAAATGCAGTTTTCCTCATATTCTACTCATTCTTTTCTGATTTCATTTCACTGTGTTTCTATCTGAATCATTTGATAATATGTTCCTGTTTTCATATTTGTTCATCTCAGGATTTGATTCAGCTGCGTTCTTTGAGGTTCTTGTACTCTCCTCTTCTTCATTTCTAAATCTTGAACTACTTTGCAGTGATCTTCTTCTTTTTGATACAGCACCCTTACTTTTGCCTTACCAGTTTCCTTTGACCCAATTTAGAGATGAAAATGCAGTTTTCCTCATGATCTACTCATTCTTTTCAGATTTGTTTGCACTGTGTTTCTATATGAAGCATTTGACAAATAATTCCCGTTTTCTTTATGTTCATCTCAGCATTTGATTCAGCTGCGTTCTTTGAGGTTCTTTTACTTTCTTCTCCTTCGTTTCCAAATCTTGATCTATTTTGCAGTCATCTTCTTGTTTTTGCTACAGCTATTTTACTTTGGAAATACAAGTGACCTTTGATCCAATTTAGAGGTGAAAATGCTGTTTTCCTCATGATCTACTCATTCTTTTCAGATTTGTTTGCACTGTGTTTCTATATGAAGCATTTGACAAATAATTCCCGTTCTCTTTATTTGTTCATCTCTGGATTTGATTCCGCTGCGATCTTTGAGGTTCTTTTACTTTCTTCTCCTTCGTTTCTAAATCTTGATCTATTTTGCTGTGATCTTGTTTTTGCTACAGCTGTCTTACTTTGGACATACAAGTGACATTTGACCCAATTTAGAGGTGAAAATGCAGTGTTCTTCATAATCTACTCATTCTTTTCTGAATTGAGTTCACTGTGTTTCTATATGAATCATTTGCTAATATGTTCCTGTTTTCTGTATTTGTTCATCTCAGGGATTGTTTCAGCTGCATTCTTTGAGGTTCTTGTACTCTCTTCTACTTCGTTTCTAAATCTTGAGGTACTTTGTAGTGATCTTCTTGTTTTTGCTTCAGCGTCCTTACTTTTAACTTACCAGTGACCTTTGACCCAATTTAGAGATGAAAATGCAGGTTTCTTAGTGGTTCTACTCATTCGTTTCTGATTTGAGTCCACTCTGTTTCTATATGAAGCATTTGAAAAATAATTCCTGTTTTCTTTATTTGTTCATCTAAGATTTGATTCACCTGTGTTCTTTGTGGTTCTTTTACTTTCTTCTTCATCATTTCTAAATCTTGATCTATGTTGCAGTGATCTGCTTTTCCTTTTACAGCTATCTTATTTAGGATATCCAAGTGACCTTTGACACAATTTAGAGCTGAAAATGCAGTTTTCTTCATGATCTACTCATTCTTTTCTGATATGATTTCACTGTGTTTCTATATGGATCATTTGCTAATATGTTCCTATTTTCTGTATTTGTTCATCTCAGGATTTGATTCAGCTGCGTTCTTTGAGGTTCTTTTACTCTTCTCTTTCGTTTCTAAATCTTGATCTATTTTGCAGTGATCTTGTTTTTGCTATGCTATATTCTTTGGACATACAAGTGACCTTTGACCCAATTTAGAGGTGAAAATGCATTATTTTCATGATCTATTCATTCTTTTCTGATTTGTGTGCACTGTGTTTCTATATGAAGCATTTGAAAAATAATTCCTGTTTTCTTTATTTGTTCATCTCAGGATTTGATTCAGGTGCGTTCTTTGAGGTTCTTTTACTCTTCTCCTTCGTTTCTAAATATTGATCTATTTTGCAGTGATCTTCTTGTTTTTGCTACAGCTATCTTACTTTGGACTTATAAGTGACCTTCGACTCATTTTAGAGGTGAAAATGCAGTTTTCTTCATGATCTACTCATTCATTTCTGATTTGAGTCACTGTGTTTCTATATGAATCATTTGATAATAT